>LGRX02004455.1:0-43886 GCA_001247695.2 Cymbomonas tetramitiformis
GTGCGGGTGACGCCGCAGATGGCAGCGCCTGGGTTGTGCGGGTGAAACCGCAGATGGCAGCGCCTGGGTTGTGCGGGTGACGCCGCAGATGGCAGCGCCTGGGTTGTGCGGGTGAAACCGCAGATGGCAGCGCCTGGGTTGTGCGGGTGACGCCGCAGATGGCAGCGCCTGGGTGGTGCGGGTGACACCACAGATGGCAGCGCCTGGGTGGTGCGGGTGACACCACAGATGGCAGCGCCTGGGTTGTGCGGGTGACGCCACAGATGGCAGCACTTCCTGGTTGTGCGGGCGTGGTGGATGGCAGCTGTTAGGTTGTGCATGTGATGAGGTGATTCAAACGCTGCACTGTGGGGTTGTGCGGGTGAGAAATGGGTTGGATGGCAGAGCCTGGGTTGTGCAGGCGTGAGGTGGATGGCAGCTGCTGGGTTGTGCGGGTGATGAGTTGGATGGCAGGGCCTGGGTTGTCGCAGGCGATGAGGTGGATGGCAGCTGCTGGGTTGTGCGGGTGATGAGGTGGATGGCAGCTGCTGGGTTGTGCGGGTGATGAGGTGGATGGCCGCTCACGGATGGGGCAGAGACCCAGGGCCGGAAAATGCTTCAGTCATTTCATCTGTGCACTCGGGAACTTATCGACAGCTTCCAGTCACTGCGATTGGAGCTAGATAGAAAAAGGAATCGCCTATGAACGCCGCACCGCCATTGCAAGAATCCCAACAGGTGGTCTTCCCGCGCACCCCTCATTGTTTTTGCACACGCCTTGGATCCCGTTAGATTCGCTCCGGCCCGTCATGATTAGCACGTTCACAGAAAGCGTGCATGGTCCTAAGATCATGCTCCAGAACAGATGCAACAGCGTTCAAGTGATGGCTTATCATCACTTTGCAGTGACGTGGCAGCGAGGGTTGACCTGATAGAGACCCTGCAAGGTCACCATCCGTGCAAAGGCGTCCATTGAATTGTTTTGATTGGGAGATGAATACATCATTCACGTAGAGAAGATCGGGGTTCTCAGCTGCGAGGATGGCCAAGGTTTCCCTCACCTGCACTACCAGCACCCCTCGTGACTATTTAGGGTTTAAGGGTTTCCCCAACCTGCACTACCAGCACCCCTCGAAACCATCACCCAAATCTGGGGGTACCCGCCTGCTTATGTGCATCAGCGACCACGAGGCTCTGAGCCCTGGGGAGTGAACACGAGGCTCTGAGCCCTGGGGAGTGAACACGAGGCTCTGAGCCCTGGGGAGTGCACACGTGGCTCTGCGCCCTGGGGAGTGCACACGAGGCTCTGAGCCCTGGGGAGTGAACACGAGGCTCTGAGCCCTGGGGAGCGTTCAATGCACGGCGATGGGGGCCATTTCGTGGAAGGGACTGCCTTGCTGCTTTGGAAAAAGAATCGCCCACGTGCCGCAATCTGATTGGATGTGCTAGCGAGCAGGGCAACCCTCAAGGATTCACTGAGAAGGGGCACCTGGCCCTGCGCATTGCCACTCCACACTGCCCGGTCCACCTTCTGCTCCCACGGAATCTCTTTGCTGGCTGCTAAGACATTTCCATGAACCTCCTGCAGAAACGCCCTCCTCCCCTGCTTCTTCATCCCTCTCCTCGAGCTCGAAGTGGGATCCCAAATGGCCATTTTCCCTTTTTCTGGGCGAGAAGCGGAGTGCTGGACACCGATCATCATCACTTCAGCTCCGAACGCAGCAGATCAAGGCCACGAGTTTCCACTGGATAGCAACCGAATCAGGATCAGAGATGCTTGGCTCCGTGTTACGATCACGCAACTCACACGTAAGCACATGCACCAACTCCCCACACTCCTGGCGCACTCGGTCTGATGACGCATTCACGCTCGCGCTCCCTGCAGCCTCTGTCAACCGTGTACTTCTCGCAGCCCCGGAAAATCGTCGGATGAGAAGTCAAATACAGCCCCGCCGTGTGCACAGCCCTGTGCGACCGGCGTTCATTGCTGCGGGGGGAGGTAATACAATTTGACTGAGCAGGGAAGGACGCACCTCCCAACGCGGGGTTTGGAGGTGGTGATCAGCCTTTGGGAACATGAAGGAGAAGTCTGGGAAAGGCAGGTCGTACGTGTTGGCTGCACGCACCGACGAGAAGATCGGAGCCGCACCTGGACACCCCGAGCCCCGCGGCCCCTACATGACGCATGGCGCATGAAAAACCTGGACGCCCCGAGCCCCGCAGCCCCTACATGAAGTAACGTACTGGCCCCGAGCCTCAATGCCCCTACATGAAGTAACGTACTGGCCCGAGCCTCAATGCCCTACATGAAGTAACGTGACTGGCCCCGAGCCTCAATGCCCCTACAGAGTAACGTACTGGCCCCGAGCCTCAATGCCCCTACATGAGTAACGTGCTGGCCCGTGAGCCTCAATGCCTGCATGCACGTACTGGCCCCAGAGCCTCAACGCCCTGCATGAAGTAACGTACTGACCGAGCCTCAATGCCCCTGCATGAACAACGATACTGGCCCGAGCCTCAATGCCCCTGCATGAAGTAACGTACTGGCCCCTAGCCTCAATGCCCCTGCATGAGTAGTACTGGCCCAGGAGCCGTATGAAGTAACGTACTGGCCCCGAGCCTCAATGCCCCTGCATGAAGTAACGATACTGGCCCCGAGCCTCAATGCCCCTGCATGAGTAACGTACTGGCCCCGAGCCTCAATGCCCTGCATGAAGTAACGACTGGCCCCGAGAGCCTCAATGCCCCTACATGAAGTAACGTACTGGCCCCTGACCTCAAATGCCCCTGCATGAAGTGAACGTGGCCCCGAGCCTCAATGCCCCTGCATGGTAACGTACTGGCCCGAACCTCAATGCCCCTGCATGAGTAGCGTGCTGGCCCCGGCCTCAATGCCTGCATGAAGTACATTACTGGTCCCGAGCCTCAATGCCCCTGCATGAAGTAAACGTACTGGCCCCCGAGCCTCGATGCCCCTGCATGAAGTAACGTACTGGCCCCGAGCCGCAATGCCCCTGCATGAAGTAACGTACTGGGCCCGAGCCTCGATGCCCTGCAGAGAGCAATGCGACTTTGCAGCAAAGCTTGCATGAATTGACCTCCACTAGAAAGACTGAAATTGGGACCTACGCACATAAGCACCGCCCCACGTACCTCTCACTCCCTGTGCCGGCCCAGAGAAGCAACGAGCGGGCTTCTGCCCCGAGTGGTTCCCCGGGCACACCTGCGCTACAACTCTCCCGCTGAGTGAAAGTGGGAACTCAGTCCTCCAGCTCTACCACTCATGTCCAAGCCCATGGATGCAGCAAAATGACTGCCATGTATCGCGTGGTCTACCCGAGTAGTGCACGGTCTACCTGAGCCATGTTCGTCTCGATCTTATTCCTCGTAAAGCTGATGCGCCGGGCGCTCACAAGCGAAAAGTCGTACTGGTTGACGAGGATGTCCACATCCGGCACTGCTACCAGCCCGATCCCTCCCAAGGGCGTAATTTGAGAGGTTGGGATTGGCGCTGGCATGGCTGTGTTTTGACAGCCGCTGCTAGCGCAAAATGTTGGGCACGCCTTCCGCCAAAGCATTGGTGTGGCGGGCATTGTTGGGCCATCCGCGAAAGCGCTAAAGGGAAGCTGTAAAGTCGTCGCACATAGTGTCTCACGTCAGGACTCCATTAAGATAGTCACCTACTCACGAGCTCACGACTCATCGCGAGACACATAATATGACATTCAATGTGGCGTCTCACTACCTGGTGACTCAGTGTTGCGGATGGCACGTGGTGGTCTTGCGCCCGCGCGGCGCGTCTCAGAATCGGACCCTTTGGCTTGGCGGATGGCCTGAAAAAACCGTTACGCTAGTGGCGGAGCGCGCTAGCGGTAGCACAACCTGAAAAGGGCCGCTGGCGGGCATACCGCGTTCTCAATCACAGGCTTGGCCCCTGCCCTGCCTGTGCTCCCAAAGAGATGAGGAAAGGGCGGTGCCCTGGTGGAGAGGGCGACACTGCACGCGCAGGCACCTGGGAAATGGCGGAGAGGGCGACACTGCACGCGCAGGCACCTGGGAAATGGCGGAGAGGGCGACACTGCTGCGCGCAGGCACCTGGGAAATGGCGGAGAGGGCGACACTGCACGCGCAGCCACCTGGGAAATGGCGGAGAGGGCGACCTGCACGCGCAGCCACCTGGGAAATGGCGGAGAGGGCGACACTGCACGCGCAGCCACCTGGGAAATGGCAGAGAGGGCGACCCTGCACGCGCAGGCACCTGGGAAATGGCGGAGAGGGCGACACTGCACGCGCAGGCACCTGGGAAATGGCGGATGGCGTGCAGGATGTTGAGCTTTGACGTAGCCGCAAATTCCCTGTATGACTCCTGAGCGAAGATGTCCTCTACCCACAGCTCTCCGTCGATCACCTGCAGTGTCCCGCATCGTGCATGCACCCTCGGGAAAGAGGCTCCGCGGTTCATGACGGTGGTTCAAAGACAGGCCCCGGAATCACTCTAGATGCCGTTTCTTCGCGGCGTCCCAGAGCTGCAGGAGAGATGCGATGGCAGACTCGGATGCGTTTCGAGCGACAGAAGGGTACCTGCGCGCGGTACGACTGCGGAAACGGCTTCACTCCTGGGTACCCGTACCAACTGTTTGCCTTGCTCCCGTTCCTCATGGCCACCATTACCTACCACCACCAAGTCAATGGGTGCGCCACACCCCGGCATTCCCTCAGACCACAGTTCCTCTCCTGCATCAAGCAGTCAGACAAGCGCCACATTGGTGGACGCAACGTGCCACGATCTAATCCTGCCTCAGTTCTGCTGGTCAACTTACAGCCGCTGGGGCCATCCATACCCGTGGTAAAAACCAAGAGAAGGAGTACAGCGTGAAACTTGAGAGAGTGGAGCAGTTGTCTTGTCTCACCTCATCGAGGAGCTCCCGGGTGATACCAACAGGCTGCCCTCTTGCGCTGGGAGTGCTCCACGGCGCCAGGTACTCCTTAATGTCATCGTCCCATTCCCAGCCTTCATCTCTGCAAACGGCCGCCCCAGAACCCCGTAGATGCCATATGCGAAGCAGGGAAGCCACGGTCTCGATCGGGCATGAAGAGGGGGTGGCGAGGGGGGACCAGTGGAGATAGAGAGGGTTCTCACGGGAATTGGCCTGCATATGAGGCAGCGGAGGGTTCGGCACCAATACGCACTTCTCCGAGTAGTTGCTTGCGCTCGTTCGTCAACAATTTGTCTGTTCGCACCCTCTTGTGACTCACAACCTTATCAAGGCATCACAAACCCTAAATCATATTATCAAGGCATCACAAACCCTAAATCTTATTATCAAGGCATCACAAACCCTAAATCATATTATCAAGGCATGCACACCAACCTAAATCATATTATCAAGGCACAAACCCTTAATCTTATTATCAAGGCATCACAAACCCTTAATCTTATTATCAAGGCATCACAAACCCTTAATCTTATTATCAAGGCATCACAAACCCTAAATCATATTATCAAGGCATCACAAACCCTAAATCATATGTCGTACGAGCAAGCAGGTGGATATGTGTCGGCTCTTTCCGAGGGATGTGAAACAAAGTGGCCCAGAATGCTTCGTACGGCGGGGCTCACCCTCTTTGGCCGTGGCCTTGATCTCTTTTCGCAGCACACAATCCGCCCATGACTTCCCGGCACCCTTGCACGGCTTGGGGGCATTAGTGCCGACTGCCAACAACCCTTACCCTCACCAACACATCTGCATCTGATGAAATGCTCCCCCTATGCACCATGGATCGCGACGTCGAGGGAAAGTGAAGGCAGAGCATCAAATTAAATGCTATTCGCTCCCAAGCTTCAGCAGCCTCAGCTAAGTGTGTTGACAAGGATTCGTTTTCTATCGCCGACAGCCAACCCTGTGAAGTTAATCTGCAACCTCTTCCCTGCTCCCCACTTTGCCACGTGTCGGCTGTGCCAACACGAAGCTGACCTCTCACACACTCGAGAATGTACTTGCACGCTGTTGAGGGTGATAATGAGTCGCCCAACGCCTAACTCAGCCCCTGCCGCCAACCCACATCCAGCTCCCTGCCGCCAACCTGTTATGCAGCCCCTGCCGCCAACCCACATCCAGCTCCCTGCCGCCAACCCAATATCAGCCCCTGCCGCCATCTGCATTATCCAGCCCTCAAGCCGCCAACCCACATCAGCCCCTGCCGCTAACCCACATCAGCCCCTGCCGCCAACCCACATCCAGCTCCCTGCCGCCAGCCCACATCCAGCCCTCTCTGCCACCAACCCACATCCCCAGTTCCTCGCCGCCAACCCACATCAGCCCCTGCCACAACCCACATGCAGCCCCTCACGCCAACCCACATCCCAGCCCTGCCGCCAACCCACATCAGCCTCTGCCGCCAAACCATCAGCCCCTGCCGCTAACCCACAGTCCAGCCCCTGCCGCCAACCCACATCAGCCCCTGCCGCCAACCCACATGCAGGCCTCTCCAACTCATTATCCCAGCCCTGCCGCTTAACCCACATCAGCCCCTGCCGCCAACCCACATCAGCCCTGCCGCCAACCCACAGCAGCCCCTGCCGCCAACCCACATCAGCCCCCTGCCGCCAACTCATGCAGCCCCTGCCGCCAACCCACATCAGCCCCTGCCGCCAACCCACATGCAGGCCCTGCCGCCAACCCACATCCAGCCCCTGCCGCCAACCCACATGCATGCCCAAGACGAGAGAGCGACAGCGCACCTGGAGGTGTCTTTTCCGCCGCCGGACTGGGCTGTTGTTGCGCGGCCTTCCATTGCTGCTCCAGGTGGTCCCGGCTCTCTCCGTCCGTTTGGAGCCTGGCTTGCGTCGTTCCACTAGAGGCCTGCTCACGTGCAGCCGGCGCCGGCGTGAAATTCGCCGCCTTCTTGTGGAGACGGAAACGTGTAAGCGCCTAGTACGGGATGCCACTGGAGCTGCATGGCAAGCCGAGTCGATCCGGCAGGTGTGTTCTCGACCTAGCGCCGACATCGGCGAGCCTAGGCACGCAAAAGGTGCTGTTGCCGGGCGAAGGAGGCGCCTCACCTCTCCCGGTTGCTGAGATCGCTTCGGGTGCGAAGGCAGATGCGACCCGACCTCCGCTGGCGGGGTTTTGCGCAAAGGGATCGGCCTCCTGCGATCAGATTGTAGCGGCTGCTGCAGGGTCCCCCGTTGCGCCGGTATCGAATGCGATCTCGGGTGCCTGTCCTCCCGATCTGATCGTGACGCCGCTCCGCCCAACGAGAGCGTCTCAAGCGCCGTCTCACGACGGCACGTCATTAGCAAGGAAGTTGACACCACAACGGTGAGAAACGGCGAGCATGCGCAGCGCGCCCTACAAACGTTCATCACACGAGCAGCTGACTCCGTAAGCTTTGAGCGCGCATTTTTATCATCATAGGCATTGGGCACGACCTATGGCTTAATTGACGATTAGCCTCTCTTATACTGAGGGCTCAACCAAAGGCTAGAAGTTGCAGGGCGTCCTAGACGAAAACTGATGGCATGCTAGGCAGACGCATGCGTTATGGTGACTCGCCGTTCTTCAACTTGCGTCTACCCACCCGCATTTGGTTGCTTTTCGAAGTCACTTGCGGAGGTCGCAATGGCGCTCTCCCTCAACGCGAAACCTCTGCCGTGAGGCCGGCTCAAGCCGGTGTCACTGATCAACCTCGGGATGTGCAGTTGCAGCAGCTCGCGGTTTGTGTTGGTCAACGTGGCGCCTTCATCCTGTGTTTCCTGACAAAAACGATGCCTGAACACTCAGGGGAGTTGAACTAAACGACATTCGCAGAGTTGGAAACACTGTGCTGTGGCGGTCCTCTCAGTTTTGAGCAACTTGATGGCATCTGAGCAGTCGAGCATGCGCACAAAACATCGACAGCTATTGATGTTGTGTCTTGCTGAGTTTTGCTCCTTGGCCAACATGTGAGGAAATGAGATGGAATTTCCGTGTTGTTGCAACCCGAAAATGAGGCGCCAATTGCCCGTATGCTTCACTGAGTGGCACAAACTCCACTTGCGCATGATATTACAGGAGACGGGGACAGCGATACCAAAACTCCCGTGGTTTCCGAGCCAGAAATTCCTGACATTCCTCCTTCACCCATAAAGACGTAAGTGCTCTTTTGCTTGCACGGAGCGCGCGCACTCCAGGTGAAGTAAGCGCGGCGCCGGCAGATTCAGAGTGTCACAACGCCTCTACGTCTTCGAAAAGAGACAAACGGCACCTTAACGATTGCTCGTGACCTTGAAGGGGACGGCGGGAAGCGTACCGGCAACAATATAAACAAAGAGGACCCTCGTCCAAAGATCTGCTGGACCGCCACCCAGGCGCCACATCACGCAAGGTTGATTTTCGTGACGTAATAAGTGGAGAATCGCTAGAAAATATACACCCGGACAAATGTTATTGCACTGCGAATATCAAAGAACGTTTTACTCGACGCCTAGTTGGGTGGCGCCCATATTCAGCAATCGTGTGAATCTGTACCCGGTTCTATGACACTCTTAGGCTTTCCCTTCCTTTTGCACGTTTGCAACGCTCCGACGACTTCATTTGTATCTCTCGTCTCTCTTGTAAGGTCTCTGTCTGTTGAACTTCAGAGTAAACGTGTAAAACGGTGAAGGGTGGAGGTCAGGTCGGATAGAATATTTCAAAATTATTGGCACGATAATTTCGGTTATCCGCATGCAATCAGTTCACAGCCCCCAGTCGCAGTCGGCCCGTCCACTTTCGGGGGGGGGATGGCCATGGCCTCGCCATCGGGCAGCGGTATGACAGAATCGAAAGTTATCTGACGGTGAGGAGTCCCTGCCGAAGGCTGGGACGTATCGACGGCAGATAACTTCGGTTATGTGACACACATACACTACAGTACCCCCCTAACTACCCTAACTACCCAACAATCACATCTGTAGAGCAAGACTAGGATCTCGGAAGGGTGAAGTTGCGCACTGCACGACGGAATCACCAGATAACCTGTAGTGCGCACAAAGCTCATGAAGAAACAAGCCAAAGTTCGGACGATGCACAACGACACAAACACTGAACCGTCAGCAACAACCCGACCAAAAGGCCATCAAAAAGCAAAAGCTTGAGCAAGGGAGGTGGGTGGGAACACACCCTTCTTTGACACAAATCAAATTGCGGAGCCGAACTCTCACAGAGTTCGAAACCTTATACCACACAGTGGTACCTCCCTTCCAGTCTGTCACATAACCGTAGTTATGTGACACAGCACCTCTCGCTCCGCTCGTTGCACTGTGACACATAACATTCAGGTATGTGATACACATATACTACAGTACCCCCCTAACTACCCTAACTACCCAGCAATCACATCTGTAGAGCAAGACTAGGATCTCGGAGACGGAACAAAGATCTGATTGAAAGACCCGTAAACATGCCAAGCTCCAAACCGCACAAACATCAACCACGAATCATCGGTGTAACATGCGTGATACATCTTGACTTGAACTTAGCGAGCATCGAGCTAGCAAACGTACGATCCACGCCATCATTGCTTTTCGGCACAGTGCCAAGCAATCCCTTTGTGCACATTCATTTTCAACATTCTCTGCAACCAACGATGTCACAACTATGGACACGCCCAACCCTGGGGTCGGGGTGGGGACCCCTTTGCAGCCCCCGACAGGGTCTCCCCCCCGCTGTCCCAGCTCCGCCACACCCCTGTCACCCCTCAGGCAAATCGTTCCCACTCAGTTGTCACCGTTTTCCCCCACTCTGCAGCACCATTTTTCCCCAGTCGGCAGACCCCCAAAACGCCCACCCCGGCAACAACCACCCGGCTCGGCTGCCACCACGCCACAACCGCCCCAACCAGCCCTGCAGACAGGTGGAATAACGAGTCAGAACTCGCCACCATGCAACTGAGGCCTGGCGCAACCTCCCACACACAGACACTCACAACCACGGCCGAAACCACAACCCAGTCACCGACACCACGCGCCTGCAACAACATCATCACAGTGGGTCTGGTCACAGCCGCCACCATGTGGGCCAGAGGGTTCAGCACGGAAAGCATAGTGTGGGCCAGCGCGTACACGCTGGTCTCCGTCACGCCCTGCCTGTGGGCACCCGGCTCATGGTACCTGGAACGCACCGCTGCCATCACGATCGCCGCAACCGCAGGGGCGGCCGCAAACCCAAGCGATACCATCCTCCAAAGTAGCTCGCGCGCTCTTCAACGCCGAGAGCTGAACTTCATTAAACGAATCTGGCGCTAACAGCAACGAATCTACCTGTGTCTTAGCCTCGAACAAAAACGAATCCACTTTGTCCATACTTTCGAATTGACGCTTACACGATAAATCCTCCACTTTTGCACCACCTGCCTTCGAGTGAGCGTAACCGCCCGATAACCAAGAAACAGGGCGTTGCAGCCTTCTTCTAGTGGGCTCTATCGCTCTCACCGATTGCAAAACTGAGTCGAGATTCGTCGCATTTTGCGTTACCCTGCTACGCTGCTCACAAATCAAAGTCGCAAGGTAGGACTGGACTGCTCTGTCGCTCTCGGACAAATTCGGAATCAAGGCGGAAAGCTTCTCCTTATAAATTGCATACTCATCGGACGCTTTCACGAGTGCGATCTTCTCCTCTAATTGAGCGTCAGAAAACTCGTCCATACGTAAAATCGAATTTATCGCTTCAAAAGACGTAATGAAAATTCTTGAATAAAAACACACCCTTCTTTGACACAAATCAAACTGCGGAGCCGAACTCTCACAGAGTTCGAAACCTTATACCACACAGTGGTACCTCCCTTCCAGTCTGTCACATACCCGTAGTTATGTGACACAGCACCTCTCGCTCCGCTCGCTGCACTGTGACACATAACATTCAGTTATCTGAGTTAGTGGGAAGGCTACGAACGAGATGACACACCAGCCTTGTCTTATCTTAGGCTCTTTCTCCGCCTGAAAAGAGTAGCGCAGCTACTACCAAGACCGTTCATTTTCAGAACGATATATCATTTATTTAGGCTATCTTAACAGGAAATTGTGGCAGAAGTATTCTTTATCTAATCGGGAACGTATATGTTGGCCGCATCCGAAGTTTTCGTGCAGTCGCTGGAAAGAGAGCGTATTTTACGCCGCCACAGCTCAGGATACGGGGACAGCCCTGATATAACGGTTCCTACTTCTGACAATAATTTTTGAAGGATTGTCGTCAGATTGTTTTTTAAACGCTTGGTGACGTTTTCTTTGTTTCATCCGAAAGCTTGACTCAGTAGTATGTATTATGTTCGTTGGCGAATGAGCAGCAGGAGTATGTTGAGCAAGACTTGAATCGTATGAGTGAAGCTTTCAACGACCCGCATTACTCGAGTCTCACTGCAGCTAAGAATGGGTTCAGAGTCTTCACGAACGACGAACCCTCCTGGACAGGGATTAACCGAGAGTCTCACGTTGACTCCCAGTGATGGGTTGTACGTCGCTGGAGAGAAAGTGGTGACTGAAAGTGAACATCGCAGGGTCGTCGGTGAGTTGGAGACACGACATCAGGGTGTTGTGAGTGAGCTACGGGATGAATTACAAGGTACACGCAATGAGTTACGGAGTGCTCGTAGATATTTTGAACTTAACCATACCTAACAGTTTGCAAGACACTCAAAGTGAAGTGTTAGCATTGGTGCAAGCACTGCGGGAAGTTACTCCTGCTAATGGCAATGCGATATTGCAGCCACCTACGTGCGAGGCTCCCGGTGGGGACAAACTTCACTACAATGGGACTCACTGGGAGTGTGTTTGTAAAGTTGGTTGGAATGGCGAGTCTTGTAGCTATTTAAACGAAACATACACCTCTTGGCGATATACATAGAAGCCGTTCCTTTTATTGTGCAGTGGAGTATCGTAAGGAATGTGCCCGGAAACACACCAGAGTATTCCCTGCTGGACGGCACAAACTTATTTGTTTTTAGTTGTCCCAGTGGAAGATGCCCACACGGGCAACAACCCGTGATATATGCCGAGATTTTGTTGCCTTATCTGATTGAAGCTATTAGAGGGGAAATGACGCAATATGCGATGGATAGTCAGCCTGGACCTGATGATTGCTGTTGCGGAAAGACATCACCCCACTTGATTTGGAACCCGAGACTAGAGAATAATGACGGTTATGTTATGTTCGGAACATCGGAGAGAATTATATATGGTGGGTGTTCTGCGGGTGAAAACTTTCAAAACTTTACCCACGTACTTGCAGAACTTTCGTTTCCACCCACCCAACGTTTGCGTTTTGATGTTGCACAAAACTCTGGTGCTGAGAAAGTTGTCATTGATATTAAGGGTCTACAATTGAAATGTGGGTAGTTAGATGAGATGTACTCATCTGTTTGGAAATCCTGATTAATAGTTCTGCACCATCTTTCGATTATTATTTTGAAAGTAATAAGAATATCTTGCTGAAATCTGTATAGGCAGCCCTGACCGGGAGTCCCGGTGCAGGCCCCTATGACAGACTCCTAGGCCAACACTGGACTGCTGACTGATCTATAGGTTCGTGCTGTGACACACGCTGTGTCACAGGTAGGCTAGACTCCGAAACCGTCCGAGACCGTTCCGGGTATATCTAGCTTAGGGTTTATTTATCTTCGGAGTTTATCCACAGAGTTCGGGAGTTTCGGATATCTGGTGAACTAGGATATTCCAGTAGGTCGTGGCCCCATCCACGCTTCTATTCCACTTGCTGATTTGGCCATGATTGGCTAAACGGCCGCTTGGAGAGGTGGTGCGCACGGGCGCGTTTGGGTGCGACTAGGAATTGTGGTATGAGTTGTTTGCGGTAAGCGACTGGGAGTGGCGGCCATGGGGACCGCGCGTCGTTACGGACTAGTCCTAGCAATGTTCAGATTCAGTTTTGCACCGGCACTGGCCCTGCTTGCTACTGTTCTTTGGGCTGGTGTTCGCGACACCTTCGACTTCGACGACATCTTCGAGTGCCCCTTGCCGCTTCGCTCTCTTAGCTCCTCTCCGCTGCTGACCATTACCATTTTTCCGCTACCACACCCAACCGCGCGACTGCGTACCACCTCCCCTCTGGCTTTTCAGAGTATGGGTGTACTTACACGAGCGAAGAAGTCCCTTGACAGGGACAGTGACATTGATGCCTCGCTGAGGCTGTTAGACAAGGTTCGGAACAGTCCGACGGTGCGTACGCCAACTGTTCCGACCCCATAATCCGGCTTCCAACGAGGATGCGGACGTGGCGACCAGGAAGTACTTGCAGGAGCAGAGCAAGCGGGTTGACGACATCTACAAGGCGCGTCTAGTCCGTCTACACCGCCAATGGGCCAAGGGTGTCCGCGAGGATGTCCTTGGTGACAAGAAGCACCACTTCCGCGGTACGGACGACGCCGGCATCCTCTCCGAGCTGGTGGTGCAGCTGCGTACGGAGTTTCAGTCGGCTGGGCTGGAACTGGCATCCTTTGACCTCGACGAACCCCTGGCTCATGTGGTTAGCAAGGTGAATGGCTTGCTCTACGACGTTCTGGCTCTGGTCGTCGAGAGGCACAGCAACGCCTACGTCTGGCTGACTGGCACCGACGCATCGTCTGACCGAGATGGGCGACGGGCTCTGGTGGACATCGTCAAGGGCTGTGTGCCAGTGGCGCTACGCGAGTCGCACCAGGAGGAGCACGCCGCGTTGCGTTATCCCGCAGACATTGACCCGCAGCCCATCTTGGGAAACGGGAACAGCGTCTGGTGCGGGATAACAAAGATACGGACTGGACGCCCACCGAGGAGACCAAGAAGCTCTCCCTGTACAACCGGCTAGACCCAGTGTTCTACACTGCGGTCAAGGTGCGGTACAGTACCCTCTGGCTGCTGACCTCGCCCATGTATCTCTGGCCTCTCTCCGCTCCCTTGGAGGGGTCGAGATTTATCAGGCTTGGGCACAGACGGAGACGGGGAAGGCGGTTTCGGGCAAGAGCGGCATCTCTGCGCAGCTCTCCAGCACCGAGTACGGCGCCCTCCTCAACAAGATCAACGAGCCTCAGAATTTGCTGCGGCAGCAGCGCGGGACGGACGCGCCATCGGCACAGCAGCAGCGGCAGCAGCCGCAGCGGCAGCAGCGGCAGCAGCAGCAGCGCGGTGCGCAGCGGGGATTCCGTGTTGGCACACATCCGGTGCCGGCGGTCGGATTCGACCGCGACGACCAGAAGGCCAAGCCCTTCTGCGGGAGGTGTAAGAAGGCGGGTAAAGAAAGGTGAGCTGTACCACTTCTACCGCGACTGTCCGTTGGGCGGGCGTCAGCATCCCCCGCACTCGGCCGCGGCATTCTGCATTCCCATCGACGAGGATGACGCGGAGGGGGTGCGTGCATTGGCCATGCGTGCCCTGTTCCAGTAGGCGGCGGATGATGGGGCTGAGGCGTTTGCCACTGCGGCCTCTACGTACGGACCGCCTGCGGTGCTCTGTGCGGGTGCGGTGGGCGGGATCGACGTATCCGCTTACGGCTTCACGGTGGAGCCACGGCCGCCCGCCGACGAGCCCACGGGTGACGACATTCATCAGCGGCTGGACGATCTCGCCGCGGAGGTCCATGCCGCGGCGAACTGCAAGGTGCACTACACCCACGCATCCTTCCCACTGGCGCGGAATCCGTAAAAAAGAGACCCAAGGGTGCAGTGTGTGACCGAACTGTGAGATATATAGTGCTGACTATATATTGTGGTGGTAGAACACAGAATGCTTTCACTTAAGATAACATAAGAAGTCCCTTAGAAAGAGTCAAGCTCGGCTTAAGCCGGGAACCCTAAACCTGTGACACCCGTACTGTACGGAGTACTAGTACAGACAAAGGACGGTGACACACACGGGGTGTCACATCCAGCACACCACCCTGTACTATTACGTAGGAAGAGTTAGGGTGGAGCAGGCAGATTGTTAGGGAAAACAAAACACACCATCTCAAGCGGTGGAAACAAATTTCTAGTGGGGGCCTGTGCTCTTGGCCAGGGCGGTCCCAATTCTAGCTAGCACTACACACTAAAGGTTGTTGTGCCCGTGAAACAGATCTAGTTGTGCTACTAGGCTTCCGAAAGCAACTCTAGCCACCTTGGAAGTGGTCCACATAGTAGAGTTCACACAATTTGTAGCCGTTGCAGTTCTCAAATTTGAAGTCCAGACTGTAGATGCCGAAGCAGTCAGAGTCCAGGAAACCAGAGTCCAGATTGAAGATGTTGTAGGAGTCAGCCGGTCCAGTGTCCAGAAGGCCGGGGTCAGTGAAGTAGTCCACTGTGCAATTCTGATAATCAGAGTAGTGTCCGTACACCACCGACCGCGGAGCAATCTCCACATCACAAAGTGCAGTGGCGGTGACGGTGTCGATCATGGCGATGCTCACACACAGAAATAAAGCTGGGGGAGCTGCTGCCGTGAGGAAGGTGCCGATTGAAGGTGCCCGTACACCACCAACCCGTGGAGCGGGTGGCGGGATGGCATCATGCAAGTCCTCGCCGCCGGACTCCGTGTCAGCCACGCTAGTTGAATCATGCGTGGAAGAAATATACGGAGGCGGGGAGGTGAAGGAATTAGCTGACACCTCTGGGGCGGGAAATAATAATAAAACATTTACGCTAGCAAAGGGGACAAAGTCCTGAGAGTGCGGTATCCCTGCAAAGCAGGCTAGTGAAAACACCAGGGGCTACTCCCTCTGCTATAGCGCGCCCACAAAGGGGCTCAACCCACTTTTCAGCAGGGTGACATCTAGAGAAAAAGCTAAGTGCTAGGCAAAAAACTCTAGAAGATGGAGAAGCAACCATGGCCGGGTGAGTGGAGGGGTGGCTGAATCTGGGCGGTGGGGAGAGAAGTCGGAGAATTAAGGGGGTTTTTGGAGACGTTGAGGAAGGGGTCGGTGGCGTGGGAGAGGGGGTGGCGGGGAGGGGAGGGGGGGGACGGCCCCTCCCCTTGGGGACACGGGACCATCTTTTATTGCAAATTTTTGAGAATTATTGCAGGAGGGTTTGAAGAAAGTCGTTTGATTGTTGCACAGCTTCTGTTTCTGTCATGGCTTCACTGCTCGAGATGTCAACTGTATGCGGGTCAGTGTTTAAGGCGGTGGTGGTGTTTAACAGAAACACGTCTCGCCTATTTTTGGTGTGTTGTCTACAAATTCTTGATAGTTTTTTAAGAAGAGGTTTAATCTTGCCACGGGGAACACCTATCGTGTTGAGGACAGTACCAAAAAGAGGAGGGAGGTATCCCATGAGTGTGAGAACTTTGGGCCATTTAACGGTGTTTATGAAGGGCTTGGAATTTGCGTTGGTGATTGTCGTGTCGTGGTGACCACCATAATAAGGCTCAATATCACTCTGATGATAAGGAGGGTCTTGAGTGGGCCATGGGCAAAGCGAAGAAGGAAGTACTTTGACGCTTTCGTTCAGAACTTCATCCCAAATATCAGAGCTGACTCCTGTGTATTCTAGCCTCTTCTTCGTGACTCTGGACTTAGGAAGGACGTTGAGGAACCATCTGGCAATCTTTTTCTGTGTAGGCCTCCAGTCAAAGACTGGTTGAGTATCACTGGGTGCACTGTCTATAGCTATGATAACAACATCCGAAAAGTCATCCTTATAGCATCCACCACCTGGGAGAACGTAGGGGTCATCACCCGTCCAATAGCCATGTGGGATAAATGGAATAGTGTTATGCGGGAATCTGAAAACAAGTTTAAAACCTTTGTCGAACCATCTTTTTTGGTTTTTGGGAGACAGCGGAAGAATCCATGTTCCTGAAAATCCGGGGACGGTGTTGGCCGCTTTATGTCCCATTTCCAAGGTAGTCATAACCGCCGAAGATTTGCCCTTTTCTTTCCCATCAAAGGGGGGATTTCCATAAACGATTCTGCCGATGCCTGTTATCGGATCAACGTAGGCATCCCAAGCGAGACCATCAAAGCCAATTTTCCCATGATGGCAGAAGGGCCGGAGGGCTTTTTTCATTCTTGTGGTGGGTATGCATCTTCTCGAGTGAATTCTAGGGTGGGCATTTAGTGGGTTGGAGAAGAGTTCATAGCCGTTTTTGTCAAGATTCCTGTCATCCACCAAAATATCTAAGAGGCTTCTTCTGATTGCATAGCAGTTTTTAGGATCCCCCGATTCAAACTTACATGCATTGAGTGCTTCGTGAATATCGTGTGCCCTATTCGAGTACTCCGCAAGTGAGCATGGAACTGCTTTGTCGGAAAGGCGGTGCCAGGCCAAAAGTTTCCAAAACTCTTTCTTTTGGACATATTGGAGTTCGGGATATTTAATTATCCCCGTGACATGGTCCACTTCAGGTTTAGCGGTCACAGCAATGGTATTCTTTTTTGAACTTGATGGTCGGTACATGCTAGCTTCCGGGAGAGCGTGTAAGCATAATTCCTCCTTCATTTCCTGTCTTAGGTCAGCAAGTGGAAAAAGTTTCGATGGCTCTGTTTTGATGTATGTGGTACCTTTTCCAGGGTTTAGTAGTTTGGGCTTTTCTGAGATTTCTTCAGCAATGATGGGGCGGGCTCAAAGAAGCCCAACTTCACAGACATGTTGTCCATGAAAGACTGCTCGAAGGGTGGGTCGTTGTCAATGAACTGCTTCGGGTAAATCACCGCGTCCCCTTCGGTCTCGATCGCCACTTCCGGCTCATGTTCCACGACGGCATCGTCGATCACAGAGGGCGTGGCCGAGCCGAAGTGGACCATCGGAAAGTGCTGGGAGCCGGACTCAGCACCACCAGCCACCTGCTTGAGCTCGCGGAGAGCTGTGCGTGCTTCATGCACGCGGGTAGCAAGGAGGGAGGGTTGGGAGGGCGTTAATTTCGCGTACTGTGCACGGAGCCCCACGTCAAAGGTCTCGGAGAACGTGAAGGGCTCCTCGTCCTGCCGAACCAAGGGATGTTCATGTTGAGCACAGAGTCGAGCAAAGGCCGTGTCGTCCTCAGTGTCGAACGCGGTCTGGAAGGCAGACACGAGGCCGTCGGCGTCGTCGGCTTGCTCAATCACGCATTCGTCGCACTCGATGTCGGAAGTGGGACAATTCGCGGAGTCATGCCAAAACCCCGGAGGGCAACGGACACACTCCGGAACAAATGCTTTGGAGATGACGTGGAAGGAGACGGCATGCATGCCGAATTGCTTGTTACCGTCGCGGCGCCGGCGGTCCTGCGACCAATTCTCGCCCCCGGGGAGGGGAAGAGCGGCAAAGCGGTGCTTCCACTGGCGCTGCCGTCCGTGATACTTCCCATCTTCCCGACGGTTCTGACGGTCACGCCAGGAGGAAGGGGGAAAATGCACACCTGGCTTGCCTGTAGGCTTGCCCGTAGCCGGAGCCGGCCATCTCGTCGTCGGCTCGTCGTTCGCATTCTCGTCGGAGAGCGTGGCAAGCACCTTGTTGGCGGCGTCGATGTGGAATTGGAAGTCCTTAATTAAGGCCTTGACGTCAACGTCGGACGGCAGGCCAGAGTAGAGCACGTTCGACTTGTCCACGAAGGGCACGTGCTTACGCTTGCCGGCGTTCGCCTCCCAAACTTCAAGGATGTGCGCGAAGATGTCCTCGAGCTCGACCTTGGCCAACTCAACGTCGAGACGAAGGGGCGTGATGACCTTGTCGTAGAAGTCCGTGTCGAGGGAGGCTAGGAGCTGGATCTTCGCCATCATGTCGTCCGGAGGCCCAGAAGCTCCGTTGCCAATATCAGTAAGGCAGGCGTCGAAATCTTGGATAAGCGGGTCGGGGTCCTTCTTGGCGTCGAAAAAAATAGAGCAAAGCTCCTCGTAATGCCCAAGAGGTCGAACCACACGAGGAATCAACCTCTTGGTGACCTCGAGGACAGCGCGCTTGCCATCCCGAGGTGAAGCCCGTCCCGAGGCTTCCACCCAACGTCTTGCCGTCGAATTTGGTGATGTCAACGAAGTCAAAGTCGTGAAGAGGATACCATTGAAGATGGCGTTGACCTCCTTGGTCGCATCTGCCAAATCAAAAAGAGCGGCGTTGGCGGGGTCCTTCTGTTCGAACGCGTGCTGCAAAGACTTGACAATAGAAGTCCAGAGCGTGTTGCGGTCCGTCTCATTTCCACGAAAGGTGTCGTCCTTGGAGCCCAAGGCGTCGCGAGAGATCCTCTTGATGATGTCGACGCCCCAAGTAGAATTCTGGACAACCGTAGCGCGAGTCCGGTCCGGAGCCGTGAGGGCAACTCCTGGAGAATTTGGCGTCGGTTTGTAACGAGACCCGACGTCGCGTGACAAAATAGTGTCTAGTCTAATTCGATTGTGAGCCCCCAAGGGAGGCGTGACGTGGGAATTTACACTCATAATGAAAATCCAGTAGGTGGGAGCGTTTGGGGTAGAGGGGCGACGTCGGAGATGGCGTAAAAGCGATTGGTCGAGAGCCGTAAAATGCAGTGCCGGAACGGATAAATAAAGAAGCCGTAACTGTGAAATTGAAAGATCGAAACGCGGCGGCCAAGGAGTCTCGCGACAAAAATTGATCAGGTTCCAGTCGAGTGAAATCCAACGCGGACAATACAAAATAACCCCAGATAGGCGCACGCTGCAGCGAGTCCAAATTAATCCGCCCGTAACTAGCTCTGCTCAACCGCAACTGCGAAAATCACGACATCAAACTTGGGCCCCCAACGCCCCACCAAGCGGAGCGGCTTAGCCACTCATGAAATCAAAAGTAGTGGAAGGTGCCTGGCGCACCATAACCTGTGAGATATATAGTGCTGACTATATATTGTGGTGGTAGAACACAGAATGCTTTCACTTTAAAAGATAACATAAGAAGTCCCTTAGAAAGAGTCAAGCTCGGCTTAAGCCGGGAACCCTAAACCTGTGACACCCGTACTGTACGGAGTACTAGTACAGACAAATGACTGTGACACACACGGGGTGTCACATCCAGCACCAACGTACATTCCTGCCTCTGACTGCTTTGCTAAATCGCCTTTCATCCTGAACCGGGATTTCCGCCGTCAAGATATCTTCAAAGCTATCGATTCAAAGTACTGCATTCTCACGAATGACAATAAGCGAGTCGACGTACTTCAGCAGCATATTGATGAAGCAGATTTATTGAGTAAAGAATATTTCCCAAAGATGCTCAAGTACTTCACTGAACTTGTGGATATGAGACATGAGACTCACACCGAGCAGTACAAGGATTATTCTCGAGTCCACTCAAAGAAATACACCACCAAAAACAATACTCTCCATATCGTTGAACCGACTTTGCACATCTCGACATGGGCGGCGTTTGTCTCCGAGGCAATGGTTTCAAAATTCACCCCTCCTTTTGCACATGTCAAATTTATCGCGTGCCGCTGCTTCTCACCTATCCGTTTGATCGCAACAGTTTCTTCCAAATCTTGAGAGTATCCGCATAGCCGAAGAACAGCTCCCGGCGGAGGAGGCCCCAGAGCAAGTATCTCAGTCCGACGAAAACTTGCAGAAAGCGGCGGAGGAGGTCCCAGTGCAAAACGAGCCTGTCCGTCCTCGACCTTCTGGACAAGAGTTTGCTTTGATGCAGAAAGGTGTCGTCGTCGTTGACACCTCACCGATGTTCCACAAACGAGGATATGCCTACATTATGGACAGCGCCCCGACGTGGGACAACACAGACGGTTCCTCCCATGCTAACGACGAGTCGATGGCCCGCATCCAATTTGCAAACAAGGAAGCTGGAAAGCCCGACGAACTCGTGAGATCGAAACAGTACCTTTGGATCATAGGTGATCTCCCTTTCTCTATCCGAGATGAAATATTATATATTCAAATACTGAGAATTAATTTGCTTTTGTGTTGGCAGGGGTTGTCGGTAGTGCGGACCCTCCTCAATCTTTGGCTGAGGTGCCAACACAACCAGTTGTTGAAGAAGGTGGCGGTGAGCTGATATAAAACATCTCTCGCTCTCCATCTCTCTTTCTCCTTCGCTCTCCGTCTTAGGTCACAAAAATGATATATGTATTCAAATACTGAGAATTGATTTGCTTTTGTGTTGGCAGGGGGTTCCGGTAGTGAGGAGCCTTCTGAAGCTGAGGTGCCAACGCAACCAGTTGTTGAAGGCGATGCCGGTGAGCTTATAACATCCCAGCCTCTTTCGCTCTCCATCTTAGGTCATGAATGTTCAGACGTGCCAGTTGCTGATGCAGGCGGTAACACTGATGAAGAAGAAGGTGCAGCTGCTGACGTAGAGGACGATGACGAGGCTGAAATAGACAATGAAGAGGACAACGAAGAGGACGCTGGTGGAGGCGATACGGGTCGTAGACTACCATTTCCAAAAACGGATCCACCTCCAAGTATAACTTCACCTCTAAGTTCACCTGCTCAAGGCACTCGACGTGGAGCTCGAAGACTCTCTACAGCAAGCCCTGCTGCAGCGCCATGAGCCCTTTTCAGTCTCAGGTTGGGGGTGGGGAAAAGTCTTGGACAAACCAAAACTTACCTTAAGCAAGAGAAGTGCGCGGCAGCAGAGTTGCTATACGCGGCCAGTGCCCAGTTCGTCTTCTTTTGCACCAGATTCGTGGCTTCCAGCGGACCCCTCACTGACGTTTGCCTCAGGCTCTGTCAGCATTGCCTTGCCAAATCTCCTCATTGTCAGTGTGTTGCCAACAGGCGTTGACGAAACTAAATATGTCGCCATTGAACCCGTTCGCCGTGTCATGCTTGAAAACCTGTCCGATCTTGCGGTTTAGCGGGCAGCAGTAGCTTTTCTCGAAAAGCTTGGGATTAACGAGAATTGGACTTGGAATTTCACTGGTTTGACCAGTTTTAGGTATCGTGAGTGGTCCGTAAAGAAACACCTGGCTAGGTTCTTTGGCTTGCAGAAAGGCCACCTCCTTATATGCATCCTGTACGTTTGCCACTGTTCTTTAATTTCTTCACGTCTCTGCTATCAAAAAAGTGTATTTCGACGCGATTAGCTTCTCCGTCGAAAAGCTCGGCCTCTTCGTCTGAGCATGTGATGTACTAGGAATACTAGCTATAATTTATGATCTTGATAGTGTTAGTCACAATCACTCCAAAATTTACAGCAGAAGCCAATTTGTTTGCGAGCAAATACAACAATAATTAGCTTGCGATGAAAGAGGTGTATATGGTGTTTTTGCCAAGCAGTTTACAATAATAGTTAGAAACAAAAGAAATGACTGTGTATTTGACATTTCCAAAATCTTCAATATAAATTGAGTACAATACGTGTACAGTACGCGTGCCGTCGCTGCAGCAGAGACCGTGTCTGAGCCATGACGAGCTTCCCGCAGCAATAGCTGATCAAGGCACTGATGATCAAGCCACGCCTGCTCAAGGAGGTGCAAAGAGGACAAAGGGCAGGGGACGTGGAGGTGCCGCAAAGTAGGTAGAGCAGAACAGCAGCAATAAAATACCTGCCACGATGAATAAACCCGACCACCATGACTGAGAACCTCAGTTTATGCCTCAGCTCTAGCTTGATCCGTACTTTTATAATAAGAGTTAAAGCAATTGTAAAGCATTCAAGCATATATTGGCGTATTTGTGTATACTTGCATTACTTTATTTGTGGTGTAATTTCTTTTGTGCAGCCTATGATTCAATGCACTCTTAATGTTTTATAAGCGCATAATGAAATTCGAATAAAAATCGCCGCGATATTATCGGTGCGTAAAATCTCAAAAGTCGACATTTTTTTTGAAGAGTATATCAATCGTAATGTGGCATACATAGGATAATACCTTCTTCGGCGAATAGTGTGTTACATTGATAAAACGATCATAGTAGCGACGTGGCGGATACCACCATCACGCTTGTGGGGGCGGGAGTTGCCCACTCGCGGATACTACCATCACGCATGCGCGGACGGGAGTGCCCCACGCGCAAATCGCCATACGTACCACTATCACGCGCCCGGGGGCGGGAGTGCTCCACGCGGGGATACCATCACCATCATACGGGTACGGAGTACGGAGGCGGAAGCATGGAATCGACTTACATGATGCTTGTGTGTGATTGGCGGCTGTGTAGTTCGTTCAAACTCGGCCACGACGTCGCGGGGGCGTAACTATGAACCAACGCCCGTATTATTGAGGGACGTCGATCGATGCCAACTGTGAGTGACGCTCGCCCGACGGGGCGCCATGATAATCGCCGACATCGGAACAAAGACGCGCATCAGTGCGTCGGTCCGACGCACGTCAGCGTTGATTACGATTTACATTCGATATCGACCATCGCCGCGTGCCCAACCAACGTCGGACGACGTCGATCAACGCCCGACGACACCCTACATTGAAACATCGATGTGACTATTTCCGGATATGTGGAATTTTCCTATAAGGGGAATCGCCTTCGATATTTTGGTGAAAATGCCATGATACTGATATTATTATTGTTATCATTATGATATTCACTCTGGCTTACCGCCACGCATTGTGCGATTTGTACCAAGTAACATAGACATCCGATAGTTAAATCAGACCGTGATAATCACGACGCGTGACCCGACGCGACGGGGAATACAAGGCCACACACGAAGCAATTCACAGCGTGAAACACACATACTGTAGGTATGAGCGAAGACCGCTGCATACTCAGATTATATTAGCATGCACCACGCGCGTGTTTATTCGTACAGACGTAATGCACGATGTGTTATGAACACATGCATGTAGGCAATCGCGTCGATAACGCGTACCCTTAGAAAATTGATATTATATTGTTATCTACAGGGACGTGTGTATGATCACTTCCGCTCATTGCTAATGCAGCCTTAATTGCATGCCCCGTTCACCGACGCCGGGAGAAACTTAACGTAGTAAGTTTGACCCGCACGAGAACGGTACCGCTTAAATGTGTACCCAGCTGCCCACGACGTACATTTTCTTGTGATACGGTATTGGTAGGAACACTATCTTGCCCTATATGTTGAGATGGCATCATAGCTTTCTTCCTTTCATAGTGGCTGATGCCGTCCTGAAGTAGTCTTCAAGGTCTACTCTTAAGTTGATGTCTCTGTTTGTGGGGGTTGTGATCCCGTGCACGGCGGACGACGCAGCAGGGAGTATATTACACAATACAAATGCTCACATATGTTTACAGTACTGTATTCATGTCATAGTTACACATATAATCTATATAGTATCATTATCATTGGCATTCCGCTCATTACAGTTACAGATCATTATCATGGACAAAATATTTTGTGACACATTATCAAATATTGGGTATACTGGCTTGCTAAACAATCGCATAGTCACCGTCCATCTTCGTCATTTGAGCTATATGCTACATGATTATGTTGTTGTGTTTGCCAGCGCGGCCCTTAGTGTAGTGCATAGATGTCGCGGCGGTGATGTTGTCTGCAACAGCAAGCGATATTGCACCCTGATTGAGAGCTTGCGCGTGTTGCCATTTTGAGCATTACACAATCATGCACTCTGCTGCCCACATGTTATGCATTTTTTCATCGATGTGCCATCCAGATGAATCATTGGAGAGGATATCCATGCACGCAGCCGTCATCAAAGCGCGCTGCGTACAGCCCATGACCGGAGCTCATCTCGGTTGTATTGGCCCAGGGAGGTGAAGTCTAGCTTAGTATACCGCCTGATCCACTGTTGCGCAATCCACCTGGCCTGTCGATATCGCTCCACCACCTGGGGAGCTTGCAAGCTGGACTGTCTGAGGCGATGGATGATATCATCACACTCGGACTTCAGCAAGGCATTGACAAGTCCAAGGGTGTGTATCTCATTGGAGTCTGCACATTTTGCACAGTGGATGAGGCGCTGTGCAACTTGTGCCACAGAAATGCGTGCAGTCGCAAGATCCTCCATCAAGGTCGCGTGCGATCCTGGCCTGCGATATGCCACAGCAACGAACAGCATGCTTATAAATATCAACTTGCACCACAGACAACGCACTTGCATATCTCGAGCGACAAAGTATATAATTATATCACTCTAGAAATATCATCCTATTAATGTGCAACAAGGCGGAATACAAGCATAAGTATGACCGATTGCGGCGGATATAGATGAAGAGGTCACCTGCCAACCATCGAGTTGATTCCCTTTGCGCCGCGGCCATCGAGCCATCCTTCCAGATACTCGAGGAGCATCCTCACATTTCTTCGTGTTCCTTCCTGTTGTAGCACAGAGACCAAAACATCGCTGATTTTCAGATTGCTGCTGCATCCAACACCACAGCCATCTGCACAGAGTATATATTGATCAATGTGAGCTAGTTATTGGCTGCGTAGGGGGCGATAACAGCCGTATCGACCCCGGAACATACTGTATTATGCAAATTGGGCTTTTGCCAAGACTATATATATATTATATTATATTATACACCATATGCTCTGTATATTGAGTTGACATAATTTTATTCCCCCTGCGGTGGTTAATACCGTCCTCAAGTTTTACAGGGCCCATTTTTGTGGGTGCCCCTGTTTGCGTGTTGTGTTCATCCAGGACGTATTGTAAATATAGAGATTTTTTTTTTTTTTTTTATATATTTCGACATATATCATTGTTCTATTTTGCAATGTGGCAGTCACCATGGATGGGTCATACTTGGTCACTATGTGACATTGATTTCATTTGACTTCAAACATTTCTTATGTGTTTTGATGACTGATGACTGATAACTTGGTCACATGTCATTTACCATGGATGGGTCATACTTGGTCACTAGATGACTTGATGACTGATGACTTCAGAACTAATTACTTTAAGACTGAATCTTATCCGAAATTCGTCAGCAATGATTGTCAATTGAATGATACTTTAACTTAGATGGGCGTGGTGAACGTTATTATTTCCAAAACCGTTCCGTTTTCCCATAATTGATGACAGTGAGTCTCATAGTTTATGACATTTTTTTTTTTTTGGCCCTCCTTTATTTATTTTATTGGTCCGTTTCTTGTCGGCTTCATATTAGAAGGTATATCTGGACCGTGAGGGCAAAACTCCTTTTAATATTGGGCACATTTTGTGGCACTCAGTACGCAAATTCCTCGGAGTTTTGTAAGCGTACATTCAGGATCCCAAGTTCTGAACAGATATACATTTACTTACTTTGGCATGTAGCTTGGACAACTCTGTAGCATGATGTCGTAATTTTCTTTTTTGGGTATGTTTTGGCAGTATTTCCTTTACATTTTCTAGTTTTCATTATCATCTGTTTTTTATTTTATTTTATATCTTTTGTCTCTTTCCTTTTCTTTTCACTTTATATATATATTCCCCTTTTCTCAGTCTTTTCTTTTGTTCTTTCTTTCTTTACGGCATGATGCAACATCTTTTGTCCGCTACCGTTGTTCAGTTAATTTTGATGGGTATAATTTGTGAGTGTGATTTGAGGATACTTTGAAATGTGCCCATATGTCATGCTTTTGAGACTGGCTTTTAGTCACATTTGTGGAAATGAAGCGTACCACCAGTGTCCCAAGTGCTGGTCAGTGTGCATGCTTTAATATATGATATAATATTGGATTAAGCTTATCAACTACTACTTGTTCTACGTCAAGATTCGAGCGCATGACATAATAAGGTTTGAGGTGTGCCCACTTTTCACTTATCTTGAGATTGTAAGAGACATAATCAATCCTGCATCTGATCGGAATATTTTATAGTTTTCTTCCCTTCCTGTTCCTGATACCGTCCTGAAGTCTTCCAGGGCCTGCTGTTTTAGCGGGTGCCTCTGTATTACACAACGTGATCTCTTACACACGGTGTGGCAGAGAGTATACAAAAACATATACTGTCATATTCGCCTTTGGTTGATTCCGATTTGTTTGTTTTAGGATGTTTTCGATATTAGCTACTTGCCAATTTGCGATTTTCTTTACTTATTTTATTACGCAAATTTAGAATTGTTAAGGCAAGGGTTAAGTCTTTTAAATGATTATGAGTCTCTTGATTCGTGACTTGACTAGTCCTCATATCCTTCTTACCATCGTCTTTAGTACGATTGGGAGCATGTTTGAACCGCGAGAGCGGAACTTTAGTTTTGTATGGGCACTTATAATTGCACTCGATGATAAATACTTTCATCATATATTGATTTTGTGCACCACATTCTAAGTATTTATTATGCCTACCCCACCCCAATATATTTAGTTGGGTGGGTGGGTTTGGATTTTATATATTTCGACATATATCATTGTTCTATTTTGCAATGTGGCAGTCACCATGGATGGGTCATACTTGGTCACTATGTGACATTGATTTCATTTGACTTCAAACATTTCTTATGTGTTTTGATGACTGATGACTGATAACTTGGTCACATGTCATTTACCATGGATGGGTCATACTTGGTCACTAGATGACTTGATGACTGATGACTTCAGAACTAATTACTTTAAGACTGAATCTTATCCGAAATTCGTCAGCAATGATTGTCAATTGAATGATACTTTAACTTAGATGGGCGTGGTGAACGTTATTATTTCCAAAACCGTTCCGTTTTCCCATAATTGATGACAGTGAGTCTCATAGTTTATGACATTTTTTTTTTTTTGGCCCTCCTTTATTTATTTTATTGGTCCGTTTCTTGTCGGCTTCATATTAGAAGGTATATCTGGACCGTGAGGGCAAAACTCCTTTTAATATTGGGCACATTTTGTGGCACTCAGTACGCAAATTCCTCGGAGTTTTGTAAGCGTACATTCAGGATCCCAAGTTCTGAACAGATATACATTTACTTACTTTGGCATGTAGCTTGGACAACTCTGTAGCATGATGTCGTAATTTTCTTTTTTGGGTATGTTTTGGCAGTATTTCCTTTACATTTTCTAGTTTTCATTATCATCTGTTTTTTATTTTATTTTATATCTTTTGTCTCTTTCCTTTTCTTTTCACTTTATATATATATTCCCCTTTTCTCAGTCTTTTCTTTTGTTCTTTCTTTCTTTACGGCATGATGCAACATCTTTTGTCCGCTACCGTTGTTCAGTTAATTTTGATGGGTATAATTTGTGAGTGTGATTTGAGGATACTTTGAAATGTGCCCATATGTCATGCTTTTGAGACTGGCTTTTAGTCACATTTGTGGAAATGAAGCGTACCACCAGTGTCCCAAGTGCTGGTCAGTGTGCATGCTTTAATATATGATATAATATTGGATTAAGCTTATCAACTACTACTTGTTCTACGTCAAGATTCGAGCGCATGACATAATAAGGTTTGAGGTGTGCCCACTTTTCACTTATCTTGAGATTGTAAGAGACATGATCAATCCTGCATCTGATCGGAATATTTTATAGTTTTCTTCCCTTCGCGGTGGTTGATACCGTCCTGAAGTCTTCCAGGGCCTGCTGTTTTAGCGGGTGCCTCTGTATTACACAACGTGGTCTCTTACACACGGTGTGGCAGAGAGTATACAAAAAATAAATATAGAGAAAATATATTACATGTTTGTCATGGTCTGGGTGATCTTGGATGCCTCTAATATATGGTATCATGTCAATACATTTGTATTCGATGTGGTGGTGTTTTTAGAGTGATATAATATTACATATTCACTTGTAGCAGCCTGCTGGTTTGGATTGCAATTTCAGATAAGATGGATCAATCGACGATGTTTGACAGAAAAGGGGTGATCAAATGTGGGTGAAAGTCTTTGCGTCATCATCAAACCTTGGTGATTTCGCCGGGCGGCACTTTAATTTGCACCGGAATTTCGTCTGGATCTGATAGCTCGGCCACAGCGTTCTGGCGTGCAACAGCTCCTATTGCTTTGAATGGCGCTGCCGCGGTCTTTTGGTGATATATGTGAGCTGTCCATGCCCGTATGAATCCTACAGAAGCTTCCCATTCCTGCAACCGGCGCGACCATACCCTTTTGCGACTACGTATATCTATCTTATAGTATAGAATGAACAGGGCATCATCCTGCCTTGTATGTTAAGTTGAAAATATAGTTTGTATTCCCCCCGCGGTGGTGAATACCGGCCTGAAGTTTTCCAGGGCCCAAGATAATTTTGGGTGCCCCTGGTTGCACGTTGCGTTCCCGCGAGTAGCGTGGCAGGGTGTATATAAACTATCTAATAGTATAGAAAGGCTGTACGTGTGACGAGTCATATTTTTCAAGTAGCTCGAAATAGGCACATGACACGGAAGTAAGCACGTGACACGTCACAATTTGTATAACCTGAGGGAAACAACATAATTATAATTATGTGCACTGCAAAGGTATTTACATGCCATTAAAAAGATAGTTCAGGAATAACTGACATCCGGGCGTAGTCCATGCTTGAGCAGGTCTACTTGATACGATGCAATGGAGCACGCACACGCCACACCTTGTCAGCTTGAACTGCCTTTCTCGCCAAGTCATTTATAACGGGGTCTTTACTAGGCAGCGCTGTGGCCATCCCACCAATTGCCACCGCCCCGTGCTTCAAGCACACAGCAACCTGGAAAATATACAACACCAAACAGCTTTGTCGTGGTGTTAATATCATGAATATGCTGAGTTGATGCATTGATGTGTGGCATTCTGTACCTTTGCGCGCATGTATTGCAACGCCCATTCACTTGTTCAAGGCGAACACTGTGGACACACTTTTGGAGCAGAGCTGCATAGCAATATAGTTATTACTTACGTACTTATACTCATCTACCATCATCAAACGCCTTGCGCCAAAGGATTCATGGATGTGCATATAGATAGGGTTATGCAGTAAGCGTACTCTCAGAGTCCCAAGTTCTGAGCAGAGTTGTATTTTATATTATATGTTTTATCATCTGTCTGTAAGGACGACTCGGTGTACTTCGTGCACGACCTGAAAGTGTAACTCCGAGGCTACTCGAGGGGGGCCCACGTGTCACATCTGGGGAACTGACCGGACCACTGTCTTGCTCTGTATATTGAGTTGACATAATTAATTCCCCCCGCGGTGAATGATACCGTCCTGAAGTTTCCCAAGGCCATTTTAGTGGGTGCCCCTGTTTTGCGCGGTGTGTTCCCGTGCGCGGCGCACAGGGAACATTTCCTCTCAAAATGACAATCGGCCCACTTTTCAAAAAGTTTAGGCCCGCTTTCGGCCAGACCGGCCAGGAATCTCATTTCTTTTGGCCAATCGTCGGCCAGAGCGGCCAGCACTTATTTCCCTCCAAATGCTCGTGTAAGATGACCCACTACTTGTCGATTTCGGAGGCATCTATCTCTAGAATGTGAACGTAGAAAACCCCCTCATTATTATAGTAAGTCGCTTTCAAGATTTTCTACGCACCTGATTGGATAATGTAACAAAACGTACATATTTCGTGGATAACTATTGAAGAAGAGCGCCCAATCGGGACTCGGCCAGCTTTCGGCCAGGTGGCCCAGCCAATTCAATCAACGAATTCGCTATCGCACGTGAGTCGGCCCACCCAATAAAATCATTTCGGCCCACCATTGGCCAGGGTCCGTTTTTGGGGATTTCAGTCGGCCCCGGGCCGGTCAATTCCCATATGAAATGTTCCCTGGCGGCGCGACAGGGTGTATACAAAACAGGGTTAGGCAGTGGATCGATGGTGCCAGAATAAAGAATTAGTTTAGCTTCACTGTAGTCACGGCGTAATGTAAGGTCGGCAACGTCGTAACGGATTTCCCATGAAGCCTGCGGGCTATCTTCTCTGGCTTTTGATCAGACAGGGACGTTCTTCGCGAAGCCGCAACATACTTTCACTCAATTTGCTCTAGAAAATGCAACTTTTGGGACTTGGGATAAAAAAGTGCCGGTTCACGGAGACCGGCCGCAGTTTTTTAAAAAATCCTCCGAGACGGATTGTGTTGGATCCTGACATCTCATCGATGGCTCCATTGGAGCCAGGGCCAGATCTGAAGCTCATCAGATGAGGATGGTCATCCCTCATCAGATCCTCAGATCTCAAGGACCAATCGGAGGCGGAGCCTGAAGAAAATCGTGTCCTATCTCCGAATCGAACCCGGTTGGGTCCCGTACCCGTTGTCAACAGCACGGGTCTGACGTTTGACAAGTTGAGGGGGGCCGAATGCGATCGGAGCAGCCCTAAGTCTAGCGCGGATATTTGAATCCAGATGAATCCCAGCTCCTGGGCAGACCCATGCCTCTCCCTTCCCTTCTCTCAAGTTGTGGGTGGGTGCGTGGATGGGTGAGCAACTTTGAAGCACTACAGTAGCAGCCAGAATCTCCACCAGTTTGAAATGTATGAATTGTGCAGCACTACTGCTGCTCATCTAAAAGTGAGCTGCAGATTTCAAAATCCTGGTCATGACAACCACCGGTCCCACCCAGTGAAGCATTTGCATAAGCAAATGCTAGATCTAGAAAGCGGATTCCACCAACGGGTGGCGACCTCTATGCCAAAAAATCTCTAGCGAGCTACATCATAGCGATACACGCACAATAACCCCAGTGAGGCATCTGATCTGCAGAAACTCCAGATTACCGCCCCCCTTGCCCTGCCCTCCACCTGCGGGGCGTGAGGCAGACTTGCAAATCTTTCATGGGGATTTATTTATGAAGCCGGTGCTCACATCCACACTCCCGGCCACGACTCTTGGGAGAGATGAGGGCTTTTTGGGAGGGGGGGAGGGAGGGATGGGTTTGTGCTCCCGCAGGTGGAGGGGAGGGCAAGGGAATGCACGATTGATGCTTTGTTGAGTGGTTACCATGCTATCTATCTACGTCGGATGCACACTTAGTTTCCAATCATTGTGAGTGAGACACACCGTACACCAACAACTCAAGAGCAAAAGTAAGTTTCTTAAAGTAGACTCACTCATTTTTCACTCTAGATTCAGATTTTGTCCATTCTGGTTCATCCAATAATATTCCCCAGACACCCTTCAACATGCTCCCCCGGACCTCCTCCAATTCAACCCCCCCTCCCCCCCGGGTAAAATTTCGGAGGCGGCATCACGACCCAACACCGTCCCTTCTTCGGGCGTTCCCCCACACTTCCTCACACATCCCGTGCATCCCGTTTACAGCATCACCCAGCGTTTTCTAAGCCACCTGCGATATCAATATGATGGCGTGCCGGTGCAAATGGCGATTGTTGACACAGACATGCTGTTGCCATGAAAACTTGCCAGTGTCCGACACTGGCAAGTCAGTACACGTTTGCCAGCGCCAGCGCCCGTACTGTCATTGACATACTGTACGGGTCATGCATGTGTTGACATTGGCCAGCATCTGTCAGCGGCTTACTTCTACTGTAACTCATATATTGTGGTAAGAATACTCATACGAGTTATGCTCAAATCTATAATCATGTGACATCCCAGATGTGTAGTGCATAGCAGTAGTGCAACAGTGTAGTGCAAGTCAACAAGGTAGCACAGGTGATGGCTCTGACAAACTCACGCACCAGTCGTCTAAATATGTCAGCAAGAAATTTGGTGTTTTTTACATCAACTCCAAACCGGTCAGGCCATAAGGAGCCGGCGTCCATCATAACATACTCCAGCAAGCTCGCCTTGAGGTCCCAGCGAGCCGCGTTGAGGCCCGCGGCATATGGTCCAAGGGAGTATAACATCTCCTGAGATCACACTATTTCACTTGTAAGTAATCTATAAGAGTCTATGCTTATTGTTTGGCATCTGCATTCTTTCATCATCTGCACCATTCATTTGTTGATGATCAATTGTGCATTTATACCTATATGTCGATAATCAACATATTATCGAGAACGAAGTCCTGAGCCAATCACTATTGTGTATTAAACATCAACCCTGGCTTACCACAGCGCACTTCCCAGCGCATTTACGCGTGCACCAAACACGGAATTGCTACTGCGTATAACAATGGCCGCACAGTTACTAACACACATAACCCCGTGCCTATCTATCATCGATGTTGTGATTATAAACCAAGCAACGACTCTGTAATAAACATTCCATCACATGTATGGTGATTTTGAGTGTACCGGACGAGTTACAGTAGTGGACCCTTTGGACAATCATGAATCATCTTCTGCCAAATGACTGTACTAGGCCACAGAGTACATCACATACATGCATACTATCCTAATGGATAGATCGGTACCTATAAAGTAGCATATAGACGTATTTGGTGGTAATGCTTGAGTGCGATGTGATTATTGCTAAAAACGAGAATGTCTAAGACACCAGGGTGTCTTATACAATTTTGAGTGTGCTCGCGGGAGCATGTTAAATTGTGACCTTATGAAAGTTTTAAGGAGTAATTTTAAGTGTTTTTAGCGCAAATATCGATGCTTATGTGCGTGCGGTATGTTAACTTACGGGGTGATCACAATCGCATCGGCGGGTGTAAAATTCGGGAAAAGCGAAAATTTCCCAAATCGATTTTACAAATTTGCCATTTTTTGGGGGTTACGTGTGGTCACCAAACAACGAAATCTCCTAGATTTTACACTTTGAGGTCGCAAAGGGGTGTCTTGGGCATGCCGTATATGAAGGATATGACCTATCTTATAATTACGAGTCGTCGGGAGCTCCAAATACAAGTGCTATAATTAAGACACCAGGGTGTCTTAATTGAGTTCTAGCGGAAAATATGCAGTCGTACTGCAACACTCATTCGCAATGGCTTTATCCAGTTCCGTCTTGCTGTTGCCAATTAAAGTCGCAGTGTAATTGTATGCATGATGTGCACGTTTCGGGAATGCGAATGCATACCAGTGACCTGCATCAGTATGGTCAAGTTCTCACTGCCAGTGGGATTCATGTGGCCGTGTGCAGAATTAGCAAAAGTATGGCTGCTTTTTCTAAATAAGTGTGTGTTTCACGCTGTGAATCACTTCGTGTGTAGCCTTGTATGCCCCGTCGCGCCGGGACACGCGTCGTGATTATCACGGTCTGATTTACCAATCAAATACCTCTGTTGCTTGGAACGAATCGCACAATGCGTGGTGGTAAGCCAGAGTGAATACTACATTTTTTTCTAAATAAATGTGGAAGGCTACACTTTTCTCAGTGATTGATGTGCACCTGCATTTCTCAGATGTTACTTGACATGTCAATACAATTGGGATATAGTGACCGTGCATTCGTGCTATACCTCCATTTGCCACACCGCAGGGAGAGACTCAATTAAAATGATGGCTCTAATAGGAGGTGGTGCGGCTGCGCTGAGTGAGTGGGGTGGTCGTAAATGCGGCAAGATTTCACAGCTCTTGTCAAAAACATCACGGTATAGACGGATCTCATCTGCCGATTCGGTCTTGGGGATGTAGAAGTTGATCGTCTTGCCCTGTGCAATTTGTTCTTTGCCTGCGTGAAAAAGAGTGCTGGCACAACAACACATACACAGTCATTCCTCAACTCCAAACATTGTGTACACAAGCTCTTTCAAATCATCCTGTACATATTGGTATTCACTCTGGCTTCACACCACTTTGATACCATCCTGTGTAATCATCAAGATCGCGCGCACACACACACAAGAGATTCCTGTCGATGTATACGTGTCACACAAATTGCAGTTCTCAACTTTGATATTTTCGACATGACGCACGGTATGTGCAGCGTTTATGCATAGTTGTAAACAAGGCCGCCCACGCTTTGCTCCTAGAGGGGGAGGGGCGCAAAGGACATCGGACCCCCCCCCTAGACTTCCATTTTGGGTCGCGAGGGGGTCGGGTCCCCCCCGACCCTGATTTTCTCTCATCATGGGGGTGATTGACCCCCCTCCCGACTCCATTTTCGGGCGGTGGGGGTCCGGACCCCTCTCGACTCCGTTTTCGGGCAGTGGGAGGGTCCGGACCCCCTCTCCCTAACCCCGCGCGGGGATGGTGGGAGTGCCCCACGAGCGGATATCACCATCACGCGCGTGGGGGCGGGCGGAGTGCCCCATGCAAGGATACCGCCGGGCTGTCGTCTTGGGCGATTGATGATGGCGACGTGAACGGCGGGGAGGTGGGCACGAGCCTGCCTCAATTCGTTCCTATATCTTGAGAACTCGGTGAGTTCTCGTGTTTGAAGAACTATTCGAGGGCAGCCGAACACCTGCGGGCGCATTGCACGGCCTGTTTTGGGAGTCTCGCCCCATAAGTTGAAGGGTTTCTTTACTACGGATCTTGGGGAGGCGCGGGGTTTGGAGCCAGCCCGACCCCCTCAAGACTTCGGTTCCAGCGGTGGGGGGTACCCCCGGACTTCGTTTTTGAGCGGTGGGGGGGGTTGAACCCCCCATTGACTTCCTTTTTGGGCGGTGGGGGTTCGTTCGTCTGGTGAACCCCTAGACTTTACAATGTCCTTTGCCGTCCCCCTAGGAGCAAGCGTGGGCAGCCGAACAATTTTATGATATTGTTATTACATTATGGACCCGCATAAAAAGCTGGGTGCAATAATCTTGTGGCAATGCCGTTTGCTGTGTCTGCATGTTTACTCTAATTACACTCTGGCTTACTACAAAGCGACTGCATGTTTACCCAGTTGATGTAATTTTATTACCAATGGATCGACCTGACTTGTACATTGGATTTGTCACTACCATTTCTGAAATATATTGTCAACTGCTGTGAATCGGCAATGCAGCCTTGTATGCTGTGTCACGCCGGGACACGCGTCGTGAATATCACGGTCTGATTTAATTATCGGGTGCCTCTGTTGCTTGGTACAGATCACACAATGCGTGGTGGTAAGCTAGAGTGAATACTACTATGCATACTTGACCAATAATACCGTTTTGAGAATTTTGAGGATATCGCACTTGAAGATACGGTATATTTGCACACGTGTTTAAATATATTTGCATCGTCGTGGCAGTTGATGTTTTTGTATACATCAACAAGCTTCGTTCGCCGATTAGCTTGGTAGGATGTAGTTTGCGCATGTACAATGTTTTTCTACGGTTGCAATTATGTGAGCTATAGGGTAAATTGTATCACACAATCGGCAAGTACGCGTTCCATGTGTACTGAAATACTGAAATACAACTCCCATGTTATACAAATATTAATCGAGTATACTAAACATACATTAAGTTGCCACCTTTAACGAATTTGCCATTCAGAAGTCAGCCACTTTTGCTGGGGGGGTGGCGGGTCCCAATTTTATCATCGAGGCCGATGGGATAAAAATCAATTAAGCGCACCGGTCCATTATAAGGAAGTGCTCCCCCTGCCTAGCGTTTGGCACGTGACTCAGATGGGCTAGGCATAACAAAGTGCTTGCTGCTGTTGGATGCGCACGAGTCGGAGTGGAGGCACGTGGTGCTGGCAGGGGAAAAGGCAATGTTGGCTAGTTGACCGATGACGCGCGCGGTGTTCTGCATTCTGCAATATTTCAGACCAAGAAGTCACTGTAGACCTCTTACACCATTGCAAACTTACTGTGTGCTATACAATCAACACAACAATCAATTGTTCTGGCATAGCTCAGATTAGTTTCGTTCCCTGCCTGGAACTCGTCAATGAGACAAACAGTGAATCACTGCGTAGGCCCTTTAGCATATATATAGTCCTACTAATAAGCGTACCACCAGTGTCCCAAGTGCTGGTCAGTGTGCATGCTTTAATATATGATATAATATTAGATTAAGCTTATCGACTACTACTTGTTCTACGACAAGACTCGAGTGCACGACATAAGGATTGAGGTGTGCCCACTTTTCACTTATCTTGAGATTGTGAGAGACATAATCAATCCTGCATCTGATCGGAATATTATATAGTTTTCTTCCCTTCGCGGTGGTTGATACCGTCCTGAAGTCTTCCAGGGCCCGCTGTTTTAGCGGGTGCCTCTGTATTACACAACGTGATCTCTTACACGCGGTGTGGCAGAGAGTATACAAAAAAAATATAGTCCTACTAATCTAGAATCACTCAATGGCTCGGAATCCATATTGAACAGAATGATAGATGCAACTATGACAAAAATACAGTCACCACCGGGAATATACTGCCACTCGTAAATACAATGAACAAAGCCCAGAGCAATCAAAAATTCAAACATCATAAAGCCACGTAGCATTCCAAGCAGTATGGTCTTCGGTTGGGGAATACAGAACTTAATTTATCACTCTAAAAACACCATCACGTCACATACAAATGTATGATTGACATGCCGCCGTATATATAAGAGGCATCCAGGATCACCCAGAGCGTGACAAAATATGCCGCTTATCCCGGCGTGACGGGGCCTGCGAGACTTGTGGAATGCGGTTGGGGAATATACTATAATTGTAATTAACTTTTGCTTACCACCACGCATTGTACGCTATTTGTACACAGTAACAGAGGCATCCAATAATTAAATCAGACCGTGATACTGTAATCACGACGCCGGGGTAGCACTACGAATCCGATCATTTGTATTTGCCCCAACAATAGATTCCTACCCTTGAGTCTAACACTTTAAGTATAGCAGCTGTATGCGTGTGTGTATGTGTGTGAGAGAGAGATAGAGAGTTCTTGTGCATGTTCCTGTGTGTATGCTTATCCTTGCAACTCCTTTGGCACCCCGTAGCCACAGGAGACTGCACTACGTATGTACCCACGCCGGGGATCAAAGGATTCAGCACACACTTCGGGACACCTATCTGGATTCTCCGGAGCTCACTAGTGAAGAATGGGACCCCCTATAAAGCCTCGCTGAGCCACCAGAGCCCCTCTGCATCTGCACCGCCAGCGCACTGCCGCCTTGTGCAGGTTCCTCTCTCTCTCTCTGTGCATTTATTGTAGTATTCACTCTGGCTTACCACCACGCATTGTGTGATTTGTGCCAAGCAACAGAGGCATCCGATTATTAAATCAGAATGTGATAATGTGTGCATTTATACATTTATGTGCATAGTGTTCACAGCACACAGACTCTGCCACTCTGAGCGACTATTAATACCTGTACAGTAGTGTGTGCTTAGCGTGCGATTTATAAACTCATGTGCGCAATGTTCGTAGCACAGCCTGGGACTCTGAGTGACTATCAACAGCTGTGGTACACTCCGACCGTTGCTAAGACGAGGATCAGGATTGCTGAGTTGCAAAAAAATCGATATGTTATGTTCCTCAATGTTTGCCACAATGCTTGTATACTGCTTGTAGGTGTTCGCCACCAGGAGTGGAGTGCGACCGCATAATAGAACTATAGCTATGTTGACCGTGTCTAGACCTTCAGAGAGAGAGAGAGAGAGAGAGAGAGAGACTAGAGTCATTACTCATAATGCAGAGAGCAACACTTATTTATCATTTTTTTTGATGAATGCCTTCCATGAACTTCTATCATATCTTATTATCTGTGATACGCATATCGATATATGATGTGCGGTGTCATGTCTGCACATACGTATGTGATGTGATGGTGTTTTTGGAGTGACATAATATGACATGTTACGCACACAATATTACATTTGAGGGAGGGCAAATGAAACGTGTGTGCAAATATTTACCAAGCAGTGCCGAGGAGCATGGCTGAAATAGGTAAACCGTCAACATGAAAGTCATGCTCGTCCAAGTGGATTCCACGTTCACGGTGCATAAAAAAGGGAAGCTTTTGAGCCTGGAATCGGTTGCACACGAACCTCACTAAAACACACTCAATCCTTACCCACTCACTTTCACAAAGAGAAAAACTGTCATCACTCGGCATAAACATTTTCTACTAAACATTCACCTTCTCTATCTAGATGGTCCAAAACAACTCCGCAATGAAATGGTAACACACTGAACGGGCCTATATATTTGCTGGGGAAAAAAAAGACAGCAACTTCTGCTGAAATATGAGAAGGCAGCTGTGCAATCTTGCATGCATCATACCATTGCGAAACAATTTCGGACCGCCGCACTCGAATGGTAATACTCAACGGGCAGGTTTACCATTCATAGTACTTTTAATGACAGAGTGGCATGCACTGGAGCACTAACCCCGGGCGCAAAGTTTATCTTTCATTAAACAGGGCCATTCTCAGTGGTGAAAGTTGGTTATTTTGGTTATCACTTAGTAAAGGAAATGATAAGGAACTGTAGCAATTGTAATTACCCAACACAGTAATACATCACTATACAAATAGCGAGCTTAAGCGCATTATGATTTGTGTGTGTACATTTAATGATACTTTCTTGTTTGATCAGTTGGCTTGTCATACAGCTTGTCAATTCACTTCTGAATTTTGATATCAAATTTCCTCCGTTTAGCATCTCTGATCTTACGTTTGGTGCCCGGCAAGGTGTTCCCAATGATGCTATTATAGAATACCATGTCCGACACAATATTCCTAAAACATTGTGTCCAGGTGCTTTGGGATATCAGCGCTAACTCAGTGGGAAGCATGAGAAATAATTACCACAAGCTTATAGTGCTTCCCGTTGTGGACGCATTCCAGATTCCCACGATATGCATCTCTGCGGTTGAGCGCAGACTGGACTGTTGCCACCAAGCTGTGCCCACCAGAATCCTCATCATCATCCAGATAACCTTCTGCCTGCAGGGCGGGATCAAACACACCCCATTATCGACTGGCAATGTTTGATTGACATAGTTCTACAAACATAATTAGGATGATGTCATGGCTTGTGTGTGTGTGGATGCTTGGTATTGTGGCACGGCGCAGCTCTCTTCTGGCATATTCATATATATTATCTGGGATGTTGGTGGCCGCCTAGCGTTGGTGAGCGTGCATCGTCATGCCATTTACTGTTTGCACATTATTCTATGGCACACTTTGTTGAGGCAGAATTCACTGATTCTGCCTGCGGTGGATGGGATTGTTCTAATGTTTTCCCAGCGGGGGGGGTCACAGTCAATATATGGGTGCTCTTTTAGTGCCGTCTGTTATACCCAAAGGATGCACTATACATAATACGTATTAAACATCAACCCTGGCTTACCACCACGCACTTACCGCGTGTACCAAACACAGATGCATCCGATAGTAGACACGGACCGCGGCTTAATACAAGACGCTTCTCCCGGCGCGAATGGGGCATACAAGGCTGCACGGGCAATTCACGACAGTGAAAATACACAAAATGGTTTATAGTGATTGTATACCGAACACTTACGACACATTATATTTATCGTACCATATTCACACCGAGATAAATGTAAACACACTCGCACTTGCGTAATACGTATCATCCACCATATAAATGGGTGTGCATGCATGTGCATCCTACAGCTTGATACTTGCGCTGCTCTCTGCATGCACAGAGGACAGACAGCAAACCTGAACACCGTCAGGCTGCGGGTTCAGCGCATTTATAAACATGTGTGTATCTCCAGAAGGACCCGAGACTTCGATTCCAGGTTGTTGAAGCTCTTCAGGTAATGCTGGTACCTGCATAAACCGCTCACAAGTTTTGGAGTCACGCACATGTGCACATGCATGCATGTAAGTAAGGAAACGATCATGCATGATGAATGCCTCAACACTTCACCAGTGTTGATGTTACCTCACATTGTATGGGCCCTTACTTAAATTGTGTCTGCCTGGATAATCAGATGATCCAAAATCACATCCTTTCCACTACATGTGTATTCGATGACTTAACATATTACTTGTATAATTACATTCCAGTGTGACAAGTGCTGCATTTCCCTTTTTCTAATTTTGACATGATTCAGCATCGATATATTTGGTTACTCCTGCTGAGTTCTTATTGTGAGTAGCAGTCGAAGAAAAACTTGTTCGATAGCATCAGACGGGTATCATAACCAGAGTGCGGAATTGCAAAACGCAGGGAACTGGCTACAGTCCAAAACCAACGGTGGATTCTTAGAATATATCGTTGCTGTATGTAGTTCAGGGTTTAATTTGTAAGGCAAGACAATGGTACTATATGCAATCATTGCAAGGTCCTGATAACAATTTGATGGCCGCTGCGCACCAGTGCATAGTGCAACAATGAATTGAAACTAAAAACATGTACTACCCATATTTTGATGCAGGCACCTACCTAATAAAACGGTTTGTTGCAGCGGTATATATGCTACTGTATCATGCTGCCAACCGTAGCCCGTCCAATATTGGGGCTACAACGGCATGATCAAGGTAGCCCCTGAAGCGCACTGTAACCTACTCTGTATTCCCGTGCTATGATCGGAACTGGTCTTACCAATGCTAATAACCTTGGTATATTAGCATGCGATGCATTTGAATCGTAGCTGGTGGTGTGTGAGTGGGCATCACAATTCAGTGTTGACAATGAGTGAATCTTACGGGTTTGGGTGATCATGCGAGCTGCGCTGAACCGACAGGTGGTAGCAATATATGGCCAATAAGTAATCAAGTAGCTATATATCAAGCAGCGATTCAGTGACAATAAACCCATATGAGAGTGATATAATAATATGGGAGCACATATGCTGCATGCGTTACCTGCCACGGTGTGGAGGTAGCAACCGACGGAGGTAGCGGTCCTGGAAGAATCCCATCGTGGTGAGCTGCATGAAGTGCACTCTGATACATGGCAGTCCATCCGATGGCACATAGTATCCTCATTACATAGTGATTTATCTATTTTATCTCGCACAATAATACATTTTGGCGGCCCACGCTATATTGTGATACTGGCCTTATTGCAAGGGATGAATGCATGCTACTATTAGTGTATTGTGCCGCGGCAACACCTGGACTGGTACAAACAGCGGAACCCGGTCGGAATTTCATCATTGTACAAAAAGTCTGGTACCGATTACCCGAGTGTGGACTCGCTATTTGCCACATTGCCAGTTTTACGGGGCTCTAAGTACTTCTATAAGTACTTCACAGGCACTTCATATATGTGTACCGTCGACGAGGACGAGTGTATGCGGATAAGCGTTCGATGCTTCGTCATGTACTGCGCTCTCGCGGCAGCTATAGCGGGCTAATTTGCAGCCTCGTTATTGATATTCGTAGCTATTTACGGCCAAGTATCGATGCACCCATTACAACGCACCTTGACATTCAAGTGTTGCAAGATCTAATAAATATATGCGTGGGTTTACATGCGTACGTACGTGCTCATTCTGCACGAATCCAGCATCGCTAGATGTTTGAACATGAATGGGTATGAATGTGGACGTCTTCCCACTCCCTAGCTGGTGAACCGATGCAATCTATGATAAATGGACCAATGCATGGTGGATTATGTCTTCCTTGCGAGTATATTAGAATGCAAAGTACTTACCAATCGAGTTTGCCTAAGATTGCGTATGCGAGTTCCAAAATGATCATGAAGCTCTATGATATAGAGCAGGCAGTCCTTCGAGAAAATATCTTTAGACCCCGGCACATCCCGGAAAGAAACACGATTCACAACGCACGAGCTCGAATCCATCGCGATGATGCCACCACCCTGTACACTTGTCCGGCAATTTTATGACCTTCTTATCGATTACGGCGCCCTCCAGCGAGAATAATGTTACCCACGCTTGAGAAAGAATGCGCGATTAATTGAGAGAGAAAAGCGACGGTGAAATTGTAGCAATTGAGCGTGCGCGTCAATGGAATACAAAATTGATAAAACACAACATCGATCATGAGCAATCGAGTCAGCGAACTACAAAAGGTTCTAATGATTTTTCGTATTTGAAATCGTAAATGATAATCGCAACGATTACATAATGATCCGTTTGCACAGACCAGGCGCATAATGCGCATCATCTGCCCATGTATATCTCATACTGGAGGACATGTGTGAGACGTCGATATCTGATGCCACGAAGGACTCGCTCATATGGATTGACCTGTAGATAATGTGCAAGGACGATTCACGGATGCATTCACAACAAAAAGGAGGCTGGCGCGGAAAGTGGGGCCCCAAGCCATCCGACAGCTGGCACACGTATAGATAGATGTCACGTTGATGAACCGTCGCGATATATCGCGTACGAATTTTTGAGGGGGAGGTACTATACACCTCCTGGCTTTTATACACGGTTCACTGCTGGGCGCTGGGCCATCCTGGACCTCGGCCCACCAGGGCACGGACGAGAGGTGTTTGTCATAAACTCACAATGCGTGGGTGAACGCGTGTGCGGCTGTTGCAGTGTGTGCTGAGTTCTGATTGTGCTGTACGCTGACGCCGGAAGAGTGAATCAATCGAGCCACGTGTCACATCGAAAATCGATTAGACACCTACGAAGCCCACATTATCGCAGATTCCTTTCCAGCATGGCACTCCAGCGAGGACAAACGTGGTCGCAATTTCATAGATATCTGTGAAATTAAATTTTAGAGGTATTTCAGGATCGCCATCGTCATCGTCATCATGACACGCACCCGCGAGTTGGGAACGAACACGCCAACGAAAACATAAGTGGAATGCCTCTACACCGGCCCATCGAGCCTAAGGCAAGTGGGTCGGATAACTGGTTCATCACTATTTAACGATTTTATCAGGGTGTAGGAGGGCTTTGTATACCCGTATCCGCTGGTACTCGCTTATCTGCTCGGGGAGGTGCGAGCGTTTAAGAGTACGAGCGTTTGACCACGAGGGTTTAAGACTATATGTAATAGGGCCGTCGTCGATGGCAATGGCGCCTTGTATACAGATCAGGTGCTATGTATGCGTGCTAATTATTTGTAGTAGTGTCACGGTGGGTACACGTATGTTGCCACGGACGATACGCCTACGATATGCTGCCAGCGAGGTCTCACGAATATGTCCAAATCGTGATATGTGGATGCTTGAGTAAGGGTATTCATGAATTATATGAAATAATAATTCTTGAATCAAGGAAGAAGAGGAGGATATATTATGTGGATGCTTGAGCGTAAGGGTATTCATGAATTATATGAAATAATGATAACTCTTGAATCAAGGAAGAAGAGGAGGGTATGTGGATGCTTGAGTAAGGGTATTCATGAATTATATGAAATAATAGTAACTCTTGAATAAAGGAAGAAGAGGAGGATATATTATGTGGATGCTTGAGCGTACAGTAATCGCCCATATTTAAGAAAACAGGGATTTTGGGCCAGCCAGCCGTACTCATCGAGTTGGGTACCCCCGCCAGCGTCAGCGTCAT
>LGRX02004456.1:0-17621 GCA_001247695.2 Cymbomonas tetramitiformis
ACAGTGTCACTGCTGAACTGCATCTCTCTTAGAACTCTTCTGCGAACGAGCTGTCAATCAAAGGTCACCTCATGTCATTCTCTAAGACGACTGCGACTGCGACTTCCACGTTCACAACCGAACGAGCTGCTTTTATATTCTTTCTGTTTCTCATGTGGATGAGCAGTGCCCATCGCACGCCCATTTTCATGCATCACTAGTTCGTAGTTGGCAAGAAAAGACGATTCAGTGAACACTCGCCTGCGACCATGTTGCTTGATTTCTGAGGAGGAAACTACAGATTGTTGGCACTCGCAACGTTGAGGTAGCGGTCTTCTGTAACGTAAGAACGCAATACTGATGTTAAGGTTCTGTCAGCTTGCGGTAACAGGTCCGTCATTACTATATAGGAGAATTCACTTCACTGCGATTTGTAAACACACTACCGGGCCCTCTTCTTGCACTCTGCAATTATCTGTGCATTAATAGTTATTATCCCCCCCCCCCGTAACTTGCCTCATATTTTAACATTTTCTGAAAAACTTCAACTTATTGCAATGACAGTGTTATCGACACTGTTAGCATCGTCAGGAGGTGTCCGTGCGGCGTACGTCGGAAGTGCAGGTGAAATTTCTGTCTCTCAAGGCGGTTCACCGGACACTTTGTCAAACTTTGCAGCTAGCCCTTCTTGCTCTTTGAGCCCTGCACGAATTTGTCTTGCTCGGTGTGCGACTTCAGTCACGACTTGAAAGAAGCGTTTCTACACAGTCTTTCGGCTGCAACGGGAGATCCGCAGCCGAAGAGTTTTGAAAGAATATCCTGGCGCTTCAAAGTCCTTGCGCTTCAGAGTCAAAGATGAAGCTGGCTTCTGAAAGAAAGTTGAAGTTTACTGAGGGCGTTTAACTGTTGCTGTTTGCTCAGGGTTGCCGACTTCTGAGGGCGTTGGAACAAATAGGTGCTCCCACTTCACATGTTGATAGTTGAAGTGACTAGTGCACACCCACACAAATTCAAAATTCGTTCCAAGTATGCGTCCACCAGTGGTTCAGCCCGCTCCTTTCATCTCGTTGTCGAGATTCCCAGACGGGGCCGCGAGTGGTGCGCTTCGAGTTGAAGCTGAGGTTCGGCCCGAGTTTCTCAGACGGCTTCGCTGGTAGTACGCTCGGATGTGAAGGCGTTGCCACATCGGGTTGCTGGCGGTGGGCTTTGAGGTGAGTGTGGGGTTCGCTTCGAGCTTCTCTGACGGTTCGCTGGTAGTGTGCGTGACTTCTGCTGTTGTTGTGGATGGGTATGACAGTAATTTTACAGGGTACAGCAAGCATGTCGGCGAGTACCCAGCATGTAAGCCCTCATACGTGGATGGCACCGAAAATCTTCTGGCTTACGCGATTGACAAGTTGACGACAGCACCGACATTTGCCAAGCCCTTCCCTTTCAGCACCTACTTCTGCGAGTTTTGGCCGCGGGAGACATATGAGCAAATGACTCGATACTTCCCGCCAGATGCGATGTTCGATAACTACAAAGCGAAGCAGAAAGGTTGCGGGAAGGGAGGCTGCCGGTACCAGATGGAGCACACCTCGATCCTGAAGGCAGATCCTGCTGCAAAGCAGTCTTTATGGCCACAAATAGTGCCAGCTCAGAGCTTTTGGAGGAACATCACCTCGGTTGTGTTCAGTCGGAGTTTCGAACAAGCTCTTTGGAGAAAGCTGAAGATTAAGGGCCCCATTAAACGCCGAGAGTTGCGTATTCTTAGTGATAAAAACGGCTGGGCGAACGGGCGAATCCACACTGATATGCAAGCGAGAAAGGTTGCGACGATGATGTTTTATTTACCAAGCAGTGATGGTGCAAAGTATGATTACGGGACCTGCCTGCACACGTTTCAGCAGTATAAGCACCGCGTTGTACAAAAGAAAGGTGCGACTCGAAAAGGTACCGGCAAAGATGGTGAGGGGGACTGCTTCTTTAAGTTCCTTTTCTTGCCAAACAGTGGATATTCATTCAGAGTTGGTAAGTCGTCCTGGCATTCAGCACCCAACAAGTTCATAACCCATCACGAACACATGCACCGCAATACTCTTTTAGTCAATTGGTATTAAGAGAAAGACGAACTGTTGATTCTTATTGTAAGCAGTGAACAGATTTCCAAGCTTTCAGCTGAACGCGTATGTATCTTTCTGCTGAGCCAAGCCCGGAATGGGAGAGGGTGTAAAGCATAGGAATATAGAAATTTATTAGACTAAGATCCCTGTAAGCACTAGACCCTTAACTTGTCGGCGGTGTCATCCATTTTGCTGGTGTTTCTCTGTGCGTGTGTTGAATCCGATCACATGTCTATGAATACTGCCAAACAAGACTTGTGGTGTGTGTTATGTCGTTATATGTATGTACATATCACTATTGTGAATGGCGTAGATGTTATCATTATTGGATTATGACGCAGATATTATTATTGGTTTATGAAGAAAATCTTAAGGATGTGCAAAAGACACACAGCGGGGAGACGATTAGACGAGACTTGAGGGGGCGTGAACTTTGCCCACGGATGAGATGGCAATGATAGTCCTGATGAAATCAAGACACATGCCGTATACAATCGGACGATGTTGAAACATTGAGGTTGGTTGCACTTACCGTCTCAGGACTTTTCCAGACAACAACTAAGCACAAAGAGTTAAACCATCCTCCCTCGGGCACACTTGGGGGAATTTGCTTCCCCCGGACTTAAAACCCCACATTTCTCGCGTGTCGAATGTGGAATTTTATTGTCCCATTGGTTCTGGCTGGCCAGCTCCAACGCAAGGACGATATGTTCCCCCGAATCTCCTTACCACGTAATTCTTCCCGCTAGCAGATTGCATGATGAATTCGTTCACCTGCTGCCCCGTCAGATGCGAGCTATTCAAACGCTGCGCATCGCAAGACTTCGTGACCATCGTACGAACGATGCTTTCGCTCGCATATCAGATCTTACCATCAATCATTATTTTCTGGTGCACGAGTCGTGCTTTGAGTTGTAATCTCAATGCGGCGAGGAAGAAGAGGTGTACTGCTGGGGGTCGGAACCCGACTTTCACGAGCAACTCCAAGACATGGTTGTCACGAACCCATGAACTCGGTCAATCGGGCAGATGTCTGCCCGGCCGGGCGCGGGTGCAATAATTTACGCTTGTATTAAGCGATCTTAAGTACGTGAACCACGTCAGCTCCCACCATGCAGTGTCGACTGTAAGCTAAGCCTACGTATATGGTTTAATCTCTTTTACTGACATTTACACTCAAAGCATGAAACATTAACAGCCCAGCGGTTCTCGTGCGTTCTAATGCACAAGAATTGGGACAAATACTGCTAACAGCAATATTAATGCACTCTGCAACGGCGCACGGTCTGAGCTCAAGCATTCGAAATAGAAAACCGGTGGTGTGTCAGCATCGTGCGTAGTGCGTTTTCGGTTTGGGATCGAATGTACTCAATAACCCAAGATTGCCAAACAGAGGAGAGGTTTCGCGCGTGTGAATGCACGAAGGTTGGCACGGATATATTGACACGCAGTGGTATCAGTGCACTCTCCAGCGCATACGCTATGAGGTGAAGTATCGCCGAAACGGATACGTGTCAACATCGTGCGTTACGGTTCAAGTGTATTCAATTTAGATATCCAAAACGATATCATAAAATAGGGATCGGTTTCGGAACGCTGAATAAGTTGAGGTGAGATAGGACACTGCTCTAGATATAAGCTGTGTCTGGTTTGGTTTCAGAATACCACAAGTGCTCGGTACAGCAGTCAGGTGGCAGAGAAAATTGCTGGGCAAATGGTAGAGCGCTTGCATAATTTTGATAAAAACATTGGTTCTTCAGAACCTTGTTAGAGCATTATGCAACTGCTAAAACTTAATGGCGCAGCCCAGGAGATGTGAAGATAACTCTAGCCATTGAGATGGCGGTTGGCATGGCCGAGTTCGCCTGCGGTGTCGCCCCAGCTGCAAGTAGTGCTGTAGATCTAGTTGTTGATGTCCGTGCGTCAGTAGCAGTGCAGAAAGGGACATATAGATGCGCCCATATAACTTCCCCATACCGCACCACCGGTTCATACACCACCGATCCCGCAGCCGCAGATACCGACGGCATCCAACGCGCCCGCGCCACATGGAATCTGTCATGTTGATGGAAGCCGCTTGCTCCTGCGGCGAAATAGAATTACCGATCTGAGAATATAAATTATGTCAGGATTTCGGGAATGGTTCAAATTTGTATTATTTGGGAATATTTTGCCCCAGGACCTGGAGGGGCACGCATGGACGGAAGGCGGCCACCTCACAATCAACAGGGCGCAGTAGTTCCGGCAGTTGGTGGGAAACTTACGATGAAAAGTTCAGGGGGTAAACGTCACGGCAGAAAATTATACAACAATTACAAGATTTTCTCTTGGAAATGTATAAATTAACTTTCTAGTGGAGCGCCCCCCCTGAATTTCTCGCCTTTCGACTACACTTCAAGAGCCCGTTAACCTCCGTTGAATACCTATTGCTTCGTGCTCTACGGTATTATTTTGATATTTTTGATATATTCTAGACTGTTTGCTAGTATATTTTTCTTTCGTGTACCCTCGTCGACATCTTTGGCTAGACCTTAAGCTCCCTTAACGCCTTTGCCTTCATTGTTCGACTTCATTTCATTCGGTACAGTAATCCCTCTTCCCTCGTCTTCAACACTACGTCTTCAACACTACGCAATGAAGCGTTGAACTTTCCTTCTTTCACGTTCTTCTTGACTTCACATGTTTTCTTCACATTTGCGCCGTTTGTAACCCTCGTCCCCCCCCCACGGAAACTCGTCGCAGGCATACTAAAGGCGCTCCTTTGCGTTCGCCCTTTAAAAGGTAAAATTAATTTCAGCATGTTTCATCATTGTAACGTGCCTTCACTTCGAATATCGTGAACCCCATCCATAGGTGCTAATCAAGATTCAAGAAAGGAGAGCAAGCGACATGACCGCCAACAACGAGGTGCGCACCTTTTCACGACTCCGTTGTAGTGATCCTTCGGCAAGCGACCTCGGACAAATGTCCCGAGAAATGTTAGAAAGCTTCACACCTTGGGACCGCCGGGATGCCCGCGATAGTGTTTGTTCTTTGGGTTTGCGCATCAAACCCAAAGCCAAACCCCATGTTCACCTTCAAAGAGCTTCGTCTTTCCGTTCCTTCTCCGGTGATCCTTTGGCAAGCGACCTCGGACAAATGTCCCGAGAAATGTTAGAAAGCTTCACACCTTGGGACCGCCGGGATGCCCGCAACAGTTCTTGTTCTTTGGGTTTGCGCATCAAACCCAAAGCCAAACCCCATGTTCACCTTCAAAGAGCTTCGTCTTTCCGTTCCTTCTCCGGTGATCCTTCGGCAAGCGACCTCGGACAAATGTCCCGAGAAATGCTAGAAAACTTCACACCTTGGGACCGCCGGGATGCCCGAAACAGTTCTTGTTCTTTGGGTTTGCGCATCAAACCCAAAGCCAAACCCCATGTTCACCTTCATAGAGCTTCGTCTTTCCGATCCTTCTCCGGTGATCCTTCGGCAAGCGACCTCGGACAAATGTCCCGAGAAATGTTAGAAAGCTTCACACCTTGGGACCGCCGGGATGCCCGAAACAGTTCTTGTTCTTTGGGTTTGCGCATCAAACCCAACGCCAAACCCCATGTTCACCTTCAAAAAGCTTCGTCTTTCCGATCCTTCTCCGGTGATCCTTCGGCAAGCGACCTCGGACATATGTCCCGAGAAATGTTCGACAGCCTAAGTATGCAGCATGCGTGTACCAGATAAGCAATATGCTGGTCAGACCCCACACTATGGAGGGGCACAGCCACCGTAACCTCTTGGAGGACATAATCTCCCTGATCGAGCCACAAAATGGTAGGACTGGTAGCAAGGGGTACGTGGATCTCAATACGTAAAGTCAAGAGCCACACGGGCATAACGGGCAACGACATGGGAGGCCGACGCAGCTGCAAAAGAGGCGGCTGAAGATCAGGAGGGAACGTTCACGATATATCCATGAGACAACAGAACCATGCCTGCCCTCACTGCCAAAGCCAGAAACCGGGACTCCCTGCGACCGCTGGTAGGGGATGGGGCGGTAGAAATATACGTGGCGGGGAAAATCGCCGCGAACGCAGCGCGGCACCCGGCGGCAAGCAAATGGATGCAGCCCCCACAGGTTCCTTCGTGCGTTGGGAGGAATTGGGGAGACGAATCCGCCACGAGAACCCACGACCCACGGAGCCGGAGGAGGCGACGCCCCCTGAAGAAGCAGAGGAAGAATCGGACCCACAGATCGCGGACGGGGGGGGCTCTCGAGGAGGAGTATTTAGAGCAAATGCTTCTCAGCGAGAACGACCAAGGTTCTTGGGAGGCGCAAGGTCTACCTGGGTAGGAAGAGGCAGAAGAGGACTGGGATCAGCTTGAGGAAGCCATGCGGGCAACTCAGTCAAGGAAAGGCCCACCAGGAGATACCCGGGAGGAATGGGATATGCTCTGGGAGTTTAACGGAGCCCCGGAACCACAAACTCCCCCCGCCGACGTTCTGATGGAGGACGAGGGGGAGAATGGTTCCCACGGGAGGAGAAGATGCAGAACAGGGGCCTCGGGACCGGCGCCCCACTGGAAGCAACGGAATCAATGGAAGAAGAACTCCAAACTCGGGGAACCCGAGATGGACTCGCCGGATCGGGAACTGCTACGGGCTGTCGAGACGGCAGAGAGAGGCAATGACGGCGCAAGAGCCGTGGCGAACGAACGGGCGCCAGATCCAGATCCAGTGAGTGGGCCCTGCGACTCTATGCAACAACTATACCTGGGGGATTCGGAACTACAGAACATAACAAAAGGCCCGCAAGAGGCGGTGAACGTCTACCTGCGCGCGGCTCCGGAAAGAAAGCGAAAAAATAACGGGACCGGCAACAGGGGGGGCGATGAAACCGACCTCGTCAGGGCCAAGGCCCACATGCGCAGGACGTTGGCGCCAAGGTGGATGAACCACTGCAGGAGATCCTGCCGGAGGACAAGGCGATATCCCGGGTATCTCCAATGAATTCTGGAGGATCCTCCAGCCGAGCTTAAGGTCACTTATCATGAGGTGCAGATATGACAGGCTGTTGACGGCCGCCAGAAGGCACCTTATGTGCGTGACCGGACCGGTACCCAAGCCCCGACTGCGCACTCTGCGGCAAACGGGACAGCCCGGCGCACAGGCTACCAGGGCACTCCATTCCGTTCCCACTATACAAATCGACAGCTAGTTCGTGACCACCCTGAATCCAGTCATCGTCATGACATTATGAATGCCGTTCACTTTTCGATGAAGCGACGAGCGAGATTTAATTTCGATTGCTGACGTCATTTTTTTTATTGAGAATTTACTTTCAATATCTAGGTTTGCCCAAATTCATTGCATCGAATGTACACGTCAGCTAAACACATCTGATTGATCATGTGTGTCACAGTCACATAATCGGTGGCGTTTCGCACTGCGTCTGACCTCTGTCGCTTTTTGCAATGGATTGTCGGTTTGTACAGTCTCCTTGCTTTATTGTAATTTGTTAAATATGCAATTTTAAGTTAACGCTCCCCCCACCTGAAGTAACGATCTCTAAGATCATGTATTAATCTAAGTAAATGATATTCATACTGAGCGTGTTGGTACCCGTTTCACCTAGGATGATAACATATCTCGCATCTTTTGGAGGTTTCAAAATCCGGAAATTCCGCCCGCTTTACCCAAATGAACGCGTCAACCCACTGCGAGATGTGTGGCTGACCGTTCAGTCTGTGCAATTTATTCCGGGCAGATAACGCATACGAAATACTTTTTTTGCGAACGCTCCCCTAATCCGATGCGCATACTCGCTTGCAGGCGAGAGCGCGAATGCAGGAAGAAACCCGAGCGGAAATGTGGATGCGGTTGCCATCCGCGTTTCCGCTAGAGGTAACAGCGCACTGTGAGATGATCAAAATATGTTGCATATGTGTATGCGATATATGTGATATGCTGTGCAGTGCTGTATGCGTCTCTGCTGGGCGTGAGTCGAGATGGCTGGCTCGACTCACGCCCATTACCTCCCCCTCACAAGAACCGTCCAGCATCCTGATTACTGGACAGATGTTACTCGCGCAAAAAATATGTTGTTCCTAACAGTAATTAGAATGCGTATGCAAAGTTATGTTGTGTTCGGTATCGGTCAGTATACCAAAAACAACAGCTGCTGCATAGTGATTTACGGGGCACTGTGCAGCTTAAGCAGGCTCGCATATGCGTCTCTCTCTCTCTCTCTCTCTCTCGCAATCTTACTTGACCCGAAAAGTTTGTATAAATGCCATTCCATACCAAATGCAGCATACGCAATCCGAAATCACTTTATTACTGTACGCAGGATTGAATTCGACATTATAATGATTTTAGCTGACGGTTAAGATGGATCAATTTAGATAGCTTTATACTGATAGTCAGAAACGATAGTTTATTGCGCCACATCGACAGACATGTCGGACGTCTGATATTTCAGACCTCTACTCGCCAATAGCACTACTCACATTCAAGGAATCAAATATCACTGAAATAGGCTATGAAATGAATTTTAAAGGTTGCAAGTAATTATCTTCGCCGTAAGATTTATTTTCATTTTATCCTGCGTCCTCAGTTTGATCTAGGGGCAGGCGTAACAGCGGTGCACCTCCGAATACATGTTAACCTGTATCATCGCGCTTCCGATAGGAAGAGTCGCATTTTTTTTCTTTTCTTCATTTTCTTTCGACGGTGAGGTTCGCGGTATTACGCCACGGCATGCATGCTGTCTGTTAAATAATGCCACTTCTACTGGTTCTTGCACTTACCCTTACCCTTACAGATTACCTATCACATGTGCTATTTATATACTGAAATTATGGAGTTGAGAGTGTTGACGAATATTCCGAGTGCACGCATGCCTCAGACATAGTTATGTGTTAAGGAATCGGTGTGTTTTTGGCTGGCAGCATTCCCTATTTTAAAAGGGCTTAACATACGCATTGGTTTATCATACCAGCCGTAAATCTACCAAAGAAATTATTAATGACGAATACAGTCAGCGATAATGTGGTTCTGAGATTCTAATGCAGTCTGTTCGGTTCCTCGTAAGAGAACTTTTATTTCTCTTGCGCAGCGTCGCCTCGGGGCTGCGACTGAATCGTGATTGCCTTGCGCTAGCGTGAGCAAAACTCGGGGAAACGAAATCGGATAGCAATCTACGCGTCGACTATTAATGTCATGTCAGGACGCGACGTTCAGACAAGAGGACATCGACATGAACAGCAGCCCGGAATGCACAACAGCAGGGCGAACTGCGATTGCCAACGACAGGAATCACAATTCACGGCTTGGTGATATGCCGTGTCATCTACCATTATGTATAAATGTAAAGTCTAGAAGGTTACGTATACATGTGTTCTATAATATGGAGTGTGTAATAAACATAAAGTAGATTTAACACATTCCCGCGCTGACATACTCCCTAGGAAGTATATACTTATATACTTAGGTATCAACATTATCAGTACTATACTATGATCAGTTTGATGGTCCCTGAATGCATCAAATTATTGTGCATAGGCTATCTATATGTATTTGGTATGGAGAATCATCTATCAGAGATCAATCCTAGGTTGCAGCACCGCCTGCAACCTAGGACAACTCGAGGCTAAAGATTAGGTCCGTTCTAGTTGGGATTATGTGGCGATGGTGACCATGCACAACAACAATATACTACATGCCTGCCTCTTGGCAGTCAATACCTTTTATGAGGCGGTCCGCACACAAACATCCAGGCGGCCCTCAACTTAATGAAACACATCAGCGGCAAGGGAATATGACCCTGCAATAACGAGAGGACATCATCATGTCTTACTCCTCGCTTGGCTGGTGCATAAGACGTGTGCGTAAGAACTTTGATTCTGTGGGAGTGGCCACACTTCGCGCGTGGTATGTGTTTGGGCATTCATCGTCGAGATGTACTGCTGCATCACCAGAGAGCGCACCCCACAAGAGCGCGGCAAGGCAGCCTGGATGCCCCCCCAAACCAGCACCATCTCTCCGGCCTAAAAACCCAAGCACCATCACCAGCTTGCAAGTCCTAATGCCCAGAAGTAGCACCAACTCACACGGCCTGCAGGCCCCCTTCATCATTCATGATCAACTCCTGGACCTGGATTTTCACTCCAGCACCACGTGACACGGCCCGGAAGGCCCCCACCAGCAATTTCCCAGGACTGGAACCTGTGCAGGGTGCCACTGGCATGGATTCCCCATCGGTTTTGTCTTAAGAGAAAATCTGTCAGGGTTAGCAGCAGCAGCAAGTTGCACTCGCACCATCAACGGACATTGGGAATGGATGTGCAGAGGCAGCGCACCTCTTTCCGCCGGCCAGGAAGCAGCCCTTCAGCCTGAGGCACCCGGAACGCGGGACGGAAGTGCTGTGCATGAGAGCGGGAAAGGTGGTCAGCAAGGTGGCGGGTGGGGGGATCGGGGAGCAGAAGTTCCTCGCTTGGTTCTTGGCCTGGAGGAGGTTTTCCGGGGATATGACTAATATTTTGCAGTTGAGCTCTCCGGCGCAGCACAGCAGCGTCGTCTGCGAAGCCGCCCGCACACAACAACGCACCGCATCAAGGCCGCAGGCCGGCAACTCCACGTGGCACCGCATCAAGGCCGCAGGCCGGCAACTCCACGTGGCACCGCATCAAGGCCGCAGGCCCGCAACTCCACGTGGCACCGCATCAAGGCCGCGGGCCCGCAACTCCACGTGGCAACGCATCAAGGCCGCAGGCCCGCAACTCCACGTGGCCCTGATTGGAGTCATGGGGCATTAGCAACCAGGTGCTTTATTTGAGGTGATGTATGTGAGATGCTCAAAGCCGACGAGGTGCACAAGGCTGCTGCAGGTAAGGAGCTGCGGCTGACCATCTACTGTGCAACGGCTGCTGTAACCGACCTGTGTATCAGCGGTGCCACCAGGGGCCTGCAGCGGCGGAGGAAGCGCCACCAGGGGCTTGCAGCGGCGGAGGAAGTGCCACCAGGGGCCTGCAGCGGCGGAGGAAGTGTCACCAGTGGCTTGCAGCGGCGGAGGAAGTGCTACCAGGCTTGCAGCGGCGGAGGAAGTGCCACCTCAGGGGCTTGCAGCGGCGGAGGAAGTGCACGCCAGGGCTTGCAGCGGCGTGAGGTGCCACCAGGCAGCTTGCAGCGGCGGAGGAAGTGCCGCCAGGGGTTTGCAGCGGCGGAGGTGGCCACCCAGGGGCCTGCAGCGGCGGAGGAAGTGCCACCAGGCTTGCAGCGGCGGAGGAAGCGCCACCTCAGGGCTTGCAGCGGCGATATGAAGCACACCAGGCCTGCAGCGGCGGAGGAAGCAACAATTAGTGGGGCCTGTGGTGCTGGATAGCGGAGCCACTTAGGCTTGTAGCTGGCGGAGGAAGTGCCACCTCGGTGGGCCAGCGGCGGAGGAAGCACACCTCACAGGGCTTGCAGCGGCGGAGGAAGGTTAACTGTGGGTTTGGTAGCTGGCGAGGAGCGGCCGCCAGTGGCTTGCAGCGGCGGAGGAAGTGCAAGCCACCAGGCCTGCAGCGGCGGGAGAAGTGCCACCTCAGGGCTTGCAGCTAAGGAGGAAGCGACACCAGGCTTGCAGCGGCGGAGGAAGTGCCACCTGGGCTTGCAGCGGCGGAGGAAGTGCCACTCAGGTCAGGCCAAGGAGGAAGTGCCACCAGGGGCTTGCAGCGGCGGAGGAAGTGCCACCAGGGGCCTGCAGCGGCGGAGGAAGTGTCACCAGTGGCTTGCAGCGGCGGAGGAAGTGCTCTTTGAAGTGCGGGCTGTTAGGCGTTTGCTTCATGCAAAAAAATATTGTAGGGGCAGCTTTTTGTCTAAAACGCTCTGCTCAATGCTTAAGGGAGGTTAGTCTTGCAATTTTCGCTCTGCTCGTGGTTTAGGACAGAATATACTGCAGTCAACTTGAGGACCACTCGTTTGTTTTAAATGAGGGTTGTGCCATGCACGCCTCCCTCACTATCCCATTTGAACGAGCCCCAGAGAAGGGCAGAATTGAATTTGGTTGCTCATTCTGTGCTGTATAGGCAGCAGGTGTGCGGTTTCCGCCAAGGTGACGTGAGCAAAGGCACAACATAAAAGTGAGATTGCACAGGTGGTTTGACGACAGGGCGCAGGTACCAGCAGAGTCCGTCCAGCTGTTATTGTTCAGAAGCTTGGCGTTTCCCTCGACGGCCGAGGCGCTGTGACCCACTGCGCGGAGATCCACATCCTTCCTATCCGCACTGTGGTAAAATGCGTCGGGCTCATTCCGCTCGTGGCGAGGCAGCGCCTTCCCGTGCACCAGAGGCGGAGGTTTCGTGGTCGGAAGCTGGTAAGGCTGGTAAGGCTCGTGCATCGTCAGCTGCACCTCCGTGCCGTGCAACATGCCTGGCATCCATCCTGACAGTTCGACAAAATGTCAGGGCGTGCTTCAGTTTCGTCTGCTCACGGCAGCAAACTTTGCACCCGGCGAGGCTTCCCCCAACAGAACAGCACTCGCGCCTAAAATCGTAGTAAACAGAAAGGCGCGGAGCAGCGGCCGCCGGATGCTGCTGTAAGGCTAAGAATCTGATTCGAAAGCAATATGTGGCTAGCATGGGTGCAATATACAGGACCGAGGTGGGTTTGTGGGTGGTGTGTTGAATGACTTCGGCTGAATTGTGCAGTCTGAAGAGGAGGACGGATGGAGGCCTCGGGATACCCGCGCTGTCAGCATGCTGCCGGGAGCCGGAACAGGTGGAAGACTGCCAGGTTTGTGTTGTGGGGGGCTTCACTGCTGCGGGCTGACCATTTCAAATCTAAATGTATGATGGCTTGCTGTCAGGTAGGGTTTGGAGCGTGAGTGGCTGCCGCTTGGGGCAAACTATCACTAGAACGGCCACTGACGCTGCCCGGCAGGGTGCAGGATGGAGCTCCTGCGGGTAGACCGCGGGTGGACCGCGGGTGCACGGGAGGCTCGAGGGGGCGGGAGGCGGTTACCTTTGCCGGGGCCCTCTCGCGAAGCTTTCTCGTCCTGGGGTCCACTGGTGTGATGACTTGTGTCAACCCCACCGTTACCGCCTGGCAGGGGGGCCAACCGCTGTGCCGGCAGGCGTTCCTCGTGCAAGTTCGGTGGGCGCTCCACGCCCGTCTTCTGCACCGTAGTCGTTTGAAGGCTGGGAGTGGCAGTGGGCTCTTCCGAAGTGAAGTTACGAAGGTGACGTCGATTAATCTTAGAATTATCCGCGAGGGAGCGGGGCAAAGAGGGCTGTCCTTTGCATGTGTCGCGTTCTCTTCTCGGTTGAGACGAATCGCCGCTCGCTGACGCTGACACTGGCGCTGACGTTAACGCTGACGCTGACGAGCGCTTCGGCCATATTTCACGCTGAGCTTTGGGAATCTCGGGAGACTCCTGATTTAGACTTGCCTGTGCTCCCGGCTGCTCAGTGAGCACCTCCCTAAGCTTGCAGGCCTCGGCCTCGGCATCGGCCTCGGCCTCGACCTCCGCGCCGAGAGGGTCCAGCGGAGTGCCGCCGCCTGAAGAGAAGGCGAACGAAAGACTACGCACTTTCGAGATTCTACTTACGGCAGGCTCCCAGCGCGAAATACTCAACTGCCGTCGAGATTTTGTTGGTCTAGCTGGGGATTGGATTTCATGGACTGTCTTGGTCCCAAGACCACCCAGAAAATTCATCGCCGTCAGCGGTTGGCGTGCCTTGCGCCATAGAGACGCGCCAGACCGGCAAGGGGCGGCGCTCTCCACAGCAGGGTCGTTTGGTGACATCGACGAATGCGAACGACGCCCAATCGACTTTCTCCGAAGTCCAAAAGACTTCCGCTTTGTGAAATTGTCACTGTCTGCCGCCTTGATTGATTCGAACTCGGAGTTCGTGGCGCGGGTCAAACTCTCGAGCCTTGTTCTGCACAGGAAAACGTTAAAGATCTGGGTTCAGTTATACGCTAAATCGTTCTCACTAACTTTTTCCCTCCTGAACACTGGTGATTAGGAAGTTACTCTCAGCAAGCGCTGAAGGTTGCACCTTGCCCACTGTTCCGCGAAGTCTTTCATTGCAGCCCAAGGGTTTGTAGACATAGAACTAAACATATCGTAAAGCTCAGTGGTCGTGACCTCGCTGGTCTCGTCCATGACGCGGTCGTGCAGAACCACCTTCAGCAAACCGTAAGAAACTATTAGGGCGGACGATCGAGCCTTGAACAAATCCCTAGGTTTCAAGAAAAATGGCTAAGCCTGGGTGCAAGCAGGGCAGAGTGTATGGCATCTAAGGTTTTGCGCACAAACTGGGATAGCTCCGTTGTCTACATTCGTAACCAGCCTGAGGTATTACAACGTCGACGATCGCCGGAACAACAACGTCGGCAAGTGCATCCCACCGAAAACAACACCGCGCGACAGGGCGCACAGTTATCGGCGACGTTCTATACCAAAATTACAGCGCGTGGTGAGAATATTCCAACATAACTGAAAACAAGCGCCTCGGCTCACCTTTTTGTTCTTGTGGAATGCCATAAACAATTGTGTGACCCCGCCCATGCCCAAGTTATCTGCCATATTTTGTCTAGAAGAACTGTTTAAACTTTTCAAAAAGAAATCCTTGCCTGGTTTCTTTTCAAGCTTCCAATACCCGTCAAGCCTAAACGCAAGGCGAAGACGATGAGACTATAGTCCTCACGTGAAGGTGAACCTATAGTTATGTTGGAGTTAACCGGTTGGGTTTCGGTGTTCGCGTCGTCCGCGCTCCTGGGACTACGCTGTGAATTGCATGAACTAAACCCTGTTGCGCTTTGACCTGGTCACATTCTTCACACACACGCATATATGAGCATACAGGTTGTATATGTGAGGGGTTCCCTCCCATTCCGAAACCCTTACGTTTTAGCCCCTCGTTTCTTCCAGGGTTCACAAGTCTCCTAAATATAATCAGGGTTCGGCGACAAGCGAAGGGAGAAGGGTGCAAATGAGCGCGAGCTCGCGAGCTCGGTTGGGGCGAGGGCGGTGGTTTTGGCCCACCTAACGATAACGCCCCGTCGGCGGTTGAGCGGCCAGGAAAAAGTTTACCGCCCCAGCCAAGGGCTTGGCGCCCGGCGACTCCCTTGTTCAAGACCCGCCCCGCTGGCGCAGTATGATTTTCCCAAAATAATTGCAATTGGCAAATCTTCAATAAATTGGACCGGACACGGACATCCCACAACCCACATCCGACAATTAATGATTACCCTATTAGTTTATTACACGAAGACACGGTGTCGAAAATTTTGCCCGTCGGTGGGTGGCGGCCACAGCGACAGGGCTGGCGATGGCGGATGGCGCCCCGTTGGCGGTTGGGAGCTCGTTCAGAAATCTGCCGAACCGCAAGCGTGATTTCGGTTGGCGGTCAGGCTAAAAAAATGCCGAAACGCCGACGGTGAGGTGAAAAACCCCAACTTGCACCCTTCAGCTTGTTCGGCGATCGCTAATTTGATCGTGTTCATTTCGATTTAGGGCGTAATTCCCTCCTTCGTCCTTGAGTTGGTGATGGTGCTGGTGGTCCATACACCTGAGCTCGCACCTGCGATCGTAAATGAATCTTCATCGTCAATCTGGCTCGCATGTTTGCACGATTCCATGATAACTGTGGTTACCGATTGTATCCGGATGGGATAAAAGTTAAGCTTTTTATCCCACCAAGACCAATAGAAACATCAGGATAAAAGTTAAGCTTTTTATCCCACCAGGTCGCCGCTCGCCGCGTCGCCGGTGTCCATCGTAGCTATAGCTATAGGCCTGGCTCCGATAGCGCGGTTCAACGGATAGCAGGTGTCATTCGTGTTTTGGGGGGGAAATTCGCTACCTTTTCCCATTGAGCCGAAAGCATTTTCACTGTGCTGAAGCATTTTTTACGGCTGAATATTATCTTCAGGATTATACTGCAGAGAGCGACAATATGAAAAATGTTTACTTTGTGCTCATATCAGGCATATAAACTCGTAAAGCACTGTGACATCTCTTAGGATTGTGCCTAACGCTTTCCCCAAGAGCGCTTTCGAGCACGCGTTCTTCTACATTTCATGCGTTGCTTACACACGGCCTAATCCGCGAAGCAAGGGGAAAGAGGAGTCAAACTGAGTCCTAAGGTATACATATATTACTCCTTATTTCAGGATCATCTCCTTGCGCCTTCTTGTTCTTGCAAACTGTTGGGCTGAATATGTTTTTGTTTCATTTAGGCGTTCGCAACCCAAAGTTCACGAAAGCATTTCTAGTTCGATACTTTGCGGAATCGAGCCAAATCTCCGGCAAATAAAAGGTACACCTCTGAAATTTCATAGTTTACCACTCACGACACCTTAAACCTCCATGAAGTTGCATATTTGTCCTTGGCTGAGCAGGGTTTGGCGCTGTTTGACGCATTACTTGCCCATATAAGATTAGGCGCACAAGGCGGAGAAATGCGCTGAAACGCCTCATCTTTGGCGCACCTTGAAGCTTACAGTAAGCACTTTCATATTTCTTTTTGCATACGGTCATGAACCGGCAATAACTTTCGCAACATTGCGCGGGGTGTGTGGTATTGTGGCAGAGCGGTGTTCTACTTCCTCACACTAGATTAGGCGTATAAGGCGGAGGAATGCTCCGAAAAGCCTAATCTTTGGAGCAAATAAAAGGTAACATATAGAACTTTCATATTTTCTATTGCACACGTCCATGAGCCATCATGAACTTCCGTAATATTGCGATGGGTTTAGGGTATTGTGGCAGTGGCGCGCATTGCTTGCCCACACAAGAATAGGCGCACAAGGCGGAGGAATGCGCCGAAATGCCTCATGTTTGGTGCATATAAAAGGTAATATATAGGACCTTAATATTTTCGATTGCATACGGTCATGAACCGTCATGAACTTTCGGAATGTTGCGATGGGTGTGAGGTAGTGTGGCAGGGCGGTGCTTCAATCGGCGGTACAAGATTCGTTGTAGAAAGTGAAGTAGTGCACCAAGTTGCCCCATCTTTGGTGCATATAAAAGGTACTTGTAACTTGCACCATATCTTTACACTCTTGCTTGTTAGCAACCCTTTTTCTTTGTGTATTATGAGGCAAGTAAGTGTTAGGGTCGAGTCCCCTTAGACCCATCAATAACTTTAAGGAGAGGATGTAGAGGGGGCAGCACCCAAGTGACGTGCATGAGAGCATATACGGCACGGGACCACTGTATAGAGGGTCTGTAGAGGGTCAGTTTGGTATAAGGAAGGCTCCGGGGGCCTTCGGGAGCTCTCGGGGACGGCACGCTAAAGAGAGGGGGTGCATTGAGGGGAGGGGGAGGGGTGGCAAATTTGCACCCCCTTCATTGATAGGGTTCCGAGGGAGCAGCACCCAAGGTTCATGCATGGGAGCATATGGGGGACGGGCCCACTGTATAGAGGGTCTGTAGAGGGTCAGTTTGGTATAAGGAAGGCCCCGGGGGCCTTCGGGAGCTCTCGGGGACGGCACCCTAAAGAGAGGGGGCGCATGGATGGGAGGGGGAGGGGTGGCAAATCTGAAGCCCCTCCATCAAGAGGCTGTAGAGGGGG
>LGRX02004457.1:0-18534 GCA_001247695.2 Cymbomonas tetramitiformis
TGCATTCATCAGGGTTTCTCAGCGGTGCATAACAATAGCTCACACTCGTCTTTGGGACATTCCCCTGCGGGGACTGTGCAATCGGCGTACTTGGTTTCCTCGACTGGTTTGATTGCTCGCGCAGCTGCGACCAGGTCCGCTATCGTCACATCGGGTTGTTGGTCATCGCATGTGAAACTGCTTATATCGGCGGGCACGTATCCAGTACATACCTCTGGGACAGGTGTGATACGCGTGCAAAAGGATCCGATGATGTCGATGTATTGCGCGAAATTCGACATACATGAAACATCTAAGAGTTGTTTAATGGTTTCCAGGGTATTGCCTGAGCAGCATCCGCCCTCACCAAGTGCTGTGCAAATCACTTCGAAGTCCAGATCCCCTATCAACGCCATCGGATCTTCGAGCACGTCTGTATCCCCCATCATCGAGCTAGCAGTCTGAAGCACTCCTGCTGATCGAAGGACAGACGGCATAGTTTCGTCAACCCAGCAATATTCGTCATCGTCATTCTTCTGACACAGCATTCCCATTGCAATCGGAAGTAACGACATAACGCTATCGATAGAAGGAATGGTTGCCACCGCTCCGTCGCACGTCGGATCTTGAAGTTCATTTGGGAACGTGGCGCGCGCTGTTGCTAACACGGCAGTGATTTCTATCATATCGCACTGACTGCACATCGCCTGAAGTGCTTCGTTGTTCGCATCGACTTCCTCGGCCGTCAGGGCTGATGAGTCGGGTTCTGCGGTCAAGAACGACTGCATGAGGTTTGGCAATTTTTCCATTGCTGTAACACAGGTCTGGTCCACTGCAGCGGCTTCCATACATGGGTATTTAAGGTGGGAGATGAGAGGTTCCAGTGATATCGATGTTAATCCAGGTATCATAATATCCATCATGCCTTGCGCATGTGTGTAAGACGGTAATCCCAGCATCAATGCTGGGATTAGTACGCAGCATTTGAAGGTCATTGCAAGCAGCGTCAATCTAGTGTGTTTGGTGAAATGTGGATAAAAATATCGCCTCTCGTCTGTTTCGTATGTTCAGTCGCAGCAACCTAATATGCACTCTACGTAACCACTGGTAGCTATTATCGCGATCTTTGCAAAGTAAGTAGCGCGGGCAGGGCAGAATGCACTACCACGCACAGCAGCACGTCAACTATCGGTATCCTCGGATATCGCCATATTACACAACAGAATTTCATAATACCATATTACACAACGGCACGCGCACGTCGATCTCGCTAGGGATCCACGCTAACTAGCTACGCGACAGCCGTTAGATATGCCTATTATGCATATCTAACATGTTTTCCTGCTGTGGGCAGTTGATGAACCGTGATCTTAGTCAACTGTAGTAAAGTCGCCGTTTTGTCGCTCCCGAGCCGCGAATCGTCGCTAGACCGCGATTCGTTATTCTATTTAAAGCCGTCGACGATGACAGTATGATATGCGAATACGTATAATATAGTATAATATAGTATAATTAATTGTGATATGTTGTGATATTGGGGAAAAAATCGGAGATGGAATCGAAGATCCCCCTCTTTTGAAAAATCGGGATATAATTCAGTCGCTCTTAACACTGTGTCATTGTCGAATTCCCCTTAACAGTGCGAAAAAATGAAGCCAGACACTGTGACACTGTACGCTGTACACGATTTTTGTCTCAGTTTTTTTTACGTCTTCATTCTTCAAATCTGAGAAATGTGTGCACAGATTCCGAAAATTCAGTCGCTCTTAACACTGTGTCATTGTCGAAATCCCCTTAACAGTGCGAAAAAATGAAGCCAGAATCGTAGGCTGTACACTGTACGCTGTACACGACACAGAGTAGAGCTGTGACACACGACACAGTGAGCTGTGACACACGACTCAGTGTGTCACTGTACACACGACACGACACGACACGACACGACACGACACGACACGACACGACACGACACGACACGACACGACACGACACGACACGACACGACACGACACGACACGACACGACAAGATAAATAAAATTAAATATAAATATAAAGGTCATCCATGAATGACAAGGTATACCCCTCACAGTGTGGTAATAATTAAATTTTAATTATATTTAACCCAGGTCATCAGTGAATAATGAAGGGGGGTGTAATAATTGACGGGGGCTCCACCTGCATCTCCATCATTCATACCCTGCACATTCGCCCCCCGCACTCCCCCTTCATTACATGCAGTTCATGCATAAAATGACAAATTCCATGACTTCACACGGCGTTAATAATGTAATTCAGGTCAGAGAAAATGAAGGTCCGCGGAGCCCCCGCAGGTACCCAACCCCCTCCCTCCTTCCCCCGCTCTTGGCTGCCTCTATTTGTCGCGGGTCTCTCACTCTTCACATGATGATGATGGATGATGGATACTCAGGGGGGTTATTTTTTCCACCCAAGACGTTCAATGTACCCTATAATTAATTGTGCTATAATACAATATGGGATAAGTCTACATCGGGGGACGACATTTGATTTTAATCCACATCGGGGGCAGGCAACCTCTGACCTTTATAATCTTCACCCAAACCAAATTACCTTACTTACCTTAATCAGCAGCAGCAGCAAAGCTCGAATCCCAACGGGCGATACAGTCGAATGTTCCATCTCACGATCGCCGGACGCTGACGATGACAGTGCCACCACAGTCGCGTGTATGTACCACGACGCCACCCACGCGTTATGGCGCGGCATGCTGGGAAGCAAAAAGCAAAGCACTGTCGCACACATGATCCTGCGGTCATATGATGTAATGGCGATATCCATGTTAACATCGCATGGTAATTAATGGTGCTGTCCAAAAGGATCGACGCCTAGTGGAGATCGCATATTTGTGATCGACAGCGCCTAGTATCTCATTCTAATCCACATCGGGGGCCGGCATTTGATTTTAATCTACATCGGGGGCTGACATGTCATTTTAATCTACATCAGGGGAAGACATCTCATGTTAATCTACATCGGGGGCCGACATGTCATTTTAATCTACATCAGGGCTCATTTTAATCTACATCGGGTGTAGACACGTCCTTTTAATCCACATCGGGGGTACACGTGCCATAGCATGCGTAGATAGAAGACGCATGCAACGATATAATGTAAACGAAACATAATAACGCAAATCCAACCGGTAGATATGTAACTCATATTACGATTTACCTTACAATAAAGTTTCTGATACCTCCTTAAACATAATGATAATGATACATTAAAGGGGGGCGATGATCGATGGATAGGGGATAAATGAGTTATATGGATATGTGCGATAATTGATGGAAGGAGACCGGAGCTAGGAGAAATGAAGAATTCGTCCCCCCCCTGCCTGCCTCCCTCTCCCCAGTGCTCCCACAGTGCTGTCTCTCGCCAGAATCAATAACACCCCCACACTGCCTCCTCAGCCTCCCGGGGCGTGCTTTCTGGGCAATCCTTCCGGCCCTCTTTTATAAGCCTCCTATAGGGTGGGGAAGGGGGATAACACTCGATTTTAAGAAAACAGGAATTTTAGGTCAGCCTAGCAACTTTCTTATTTATATAGAGATCTTAGATATGGAGTGTTATGTGTTAAATATTGTGAAGAAATCAAAAAAGCTGGCTACTTTCTTATTGGCGGGTTTTCTTATTACTGAGTGATTACTGTATATAGTGGAATACACCTGTTACGGATCGAAAGATGACAGACGCCCGCAGTCGCGATGTTGGTACGTCGTCGTCGATGTCACACGCATGGTCGATCATCGATCTGTAACAGTCCGATCTGTACGAGTACCACTGAAATGCGCGAAAGGATCATCATCCTCCGCGTAGCTCAGTTGGTTAGAGCGTCGCACTAGAGAAGCGAACGTCACGGGTTCAGATCCCGTCGTGGAGCATTTTCGCCCATGACGATATATGATTTGACCCGGCTCGTACAGTGAAAAATCCCCGCACCGATTTCAAACCCTAACATTGGTATCGAAGCGACGGTTCGGAAACCGCCTCAGATGTAACGGCATAAGGCACACGATGTGACCTACGCTAAGATCGCGTATGCTCGGGCACGGTGATGTGACCTGCGCTACGATCGCGTATGCATGGGCACGATGTGACCCGCGCCGATGACGTGGACACATTCCACACAACCCCCGGTACGAGCGGACAAGGTTGACTGCCACGTCATCACATCTGAGGTCGGACCTCTGAAAAGTAACTCGACACGAATGTCGTGAGGTCACGACACTTTAAAGAGGGGAGATATGTTACGGATCGAAAGATGACAGACGCCCGCAGTCGCGATGTTGGTACGTCGTCGTCGATGTCACACGCATGGTCGATCATCGATCTGTAACAGTCCGATCTGTACGAGTACTACTGAAATGCGCGAAAGGATCATCATCCTCCGCGTAGCTCAGTTGGTTAGAGCGTCGCACTAGAGAAGCGAACGTCACGGGTTCAAATCCCGTCGTGGAGCATTTTCGCCCATGACGATATATGATTTGACCCGGCTCGTACAGTGAAAATCCCCGCACCGATTTCAAACCCTAACAACAACACCCCCTTCCCCGGGAGCTCCCGCCCGGCACGTGTACGTTGATGTTCGGAGTGTGCATGCACAGAATGCACGCATCTCGAGCGCGCCACGTCGACATGATAAATAATCGTCCCGTCCGAAATCACGGAGCGACGCCTAGTGGAGATCTCAACATTGAAATTGACAGCGCCTAGCCTTTGACCTGTGTTCCCTAGCTCTGTGAGCTAGTGGTCCTGTCCTGAAACAACTGTCCATTCATTCATCCATCCATCCATTCGTTCGATCCATCCATCCATCCATTCATTCATTCATTCATTCATTCATTCATTCAATTATGTCTGTCAATCAGAAAAGCTCGAATCGCAACGGACCACGCAGCTGAAATTTCCATCCGACGATCGCAAGACGCCGACGATGATATCGCCACCGACCGCAGTCGTGTGCCTCATTCGTATACCACTGAGCCACGAGCACACGGAACGAGAAGGGCGACACTCAGAAATACGAGCATCGTGGCGCGCGACGTCTAATGATTATTTACGGCATCGCCCCGCCTGTCCGTCCGATTCGCTTCGTTGCGAAAATCCTGGAGCGAATCGTGTCGAACAGGTAATAATGTCACTGCGTTCGCGTCACTGTACCGCGACGACACTTCCATCGCCATGGCATGGCCGATTTTGCTCCAACAAAAGTGGCGACGAGCGACACTCATAATTACGAGCATCGCGGGGCGCAACGTCGGCGCCCCCGTCCGATAGACAGGTCGTCGCTCATCATGCGAGATCGCGCCCCATAAAAAATGATCGCGCTGCGGCGTCAGTTGGATTTATGTTGATTTCCGCGAGACGCTATCGTTGAACGATGGCGATGACGCGGCATCCAGGGAAGATATCTCGTTTTTCCCGCGAATCGTGTTCGGCCGCGGGACCAAAAATATTTCGGCCGGCCTTCGGCAGCATCGACCACCGTCAATTTTTTTGTGCCGCCGGCTTTCGGCCAGATCGGGCTTCTATAATATGCCAATATCGTCATTTTTGTGTTCGGTCGCATTTCGGCCACACACACACAACACAATTTCGATATTCACAGTCGATGCTGATGTATTTTGATGCTATATGCGTAACATGACAAATCCAAAAATGATTTACATATTGAAAACCAAATCATAATAATCAGAACCATTGAAACACACTAAATGTATTGTAAACGGGTGCAGCGGCTATCTAACCACTAGCTATGGGCATTTATGGCTCCTTAGCAGTCTCCTTCTTCTTTGGCTTCTTCTTCAGAATACACCAGATATCATTTTCTGGTCCATAATCATCAAAATCCAGGCAATGCATGTACAATATTATATCGTCGCCATAATAAACTGTCTTCGGGCCCTTGTCAGCACCTGTGGTGCTTATTATGTACCTAACCCTTCCCAGATACCATTTCAGCTGAACACTGCGATATGTGCAATTTTAGCCGTTTTCTTCAACACCGTGCCGGTCAATGATCCAGTTGGTGGTGACGTCACCACACGCCATCCATAATGTGGCTCGAATTGGTTTGATCACCAGTCGAGCAGCTCTTCCTCGATCGTTATCATCCTCAATAGTCTCGCCAGCATCATCATCACGCACACCGCAGATGTGCTTGGACCAACCTCCTCTGCTGTCAATTCTGCCCTCACCGAGGATCTTATCCATCTCAGCATCTTCTAGAATGCCACTCACCATGATAGCACTTTCATCATCGGGAGACCTTTTCTTACGACGATGGGCTTGCGCCTCGTAATGCTGCTTTGTGCGAGTTTTTGATATCTTAGACATCGGTTTTGAGTTTGTAAGACTCAGACTTTGTCGGAGAGGCGTGTCGGGTTGTGACTCAGACTGGCGACTCGCTTGGCGAGTCCTAGCTTGAGATCAATCGTTCGGCCGCATTTCGGCCAAGCAAAAAATCGTTCGGCCAGTTGCCTGGGACGGTAGTCTCAAGGCATTTTTTTGCGTTCGGCCACATTTCGGCCAAGTCGGTCATGCAGCGAGGTTTGGAGTGGGCAAAAATAATCGTGCGATGCGGTACGGCCGCAGACAACTCTGTTCACCGGCCGCACTTCGGCCGCAGGCCATGATGTTGTACGGCCTGCGACTGGCCAATTACGGTAAGATATCTTCCCTGGCGGCATCAAATGTTCGTATGATCATGGCATATGCGATGCAGCGAATATCGCATGCCATGCGCAATGCGCTTATCATGCAAATGTGTCGATAATGCGAATGCGCCAATGATCATTCGATTGCATGATCGTCTTTGGTCATGCAAGCGCGCCGATGATTATGCGAATGCGCGGCGCGTGCGATGATCACTTGATTATCATGCGTTATGCGCGCCGATCATCATGCGCCATTCGCGCCGATCATCATGCGACATGCGCTGATAAAGTGAGCATCGCATGCGCCATTCGATATGTCACAAACCACGGCTTATCGTGTACCTCAGCCGGGTTGTGACACTTGCTGTAGCAGTCTCTGTGACGAACGTATGACACGCGCAGTACGATACGCGCGAGGAGTTATGACAGTGACGAGATACGGAAATACGGATGGGTGTTACACTTGTTTGGAGATAGCGAGAATATGTAGGGCGGCGTAGCAGGTTGAGGCAGACGCTCATTTTTGTTTTGCCTTCGTAACAGTGATTCCGAAAATAGACAGGACTCGCTTAAGACCGCGAAAACAGCAGTGTTATGAGATAATTTATAAGATACAGTATTCTTCTGCTTGTAAAGACATACATTTGTGGACTTACCCTTGCGTGATAGCGTCAGAACTGTAATTAACAGTCTTTTTCAAAACAAAAATGTGCCATATTACAGACATGTCATCTGTAATGCTGAGAGTTCAACAGCAGTCCTGAAGAACGAGACCTCTGAATGGTGATGCCAGGGACGGATTTATCCGTACTGGTAAGCCTTGGAAGAGGTTGAGTGAAGCAGGCTGTTGCGACACTCGAAGTTCACCAGTCTTGCAAAGTACAACGACAGCGATCACAGCGGAGCCGGTTGCCAATTTTGTAACATGATTGCAGCGTTGAGAATTGTGTGCTGGGCTATTTCGGGAAGTGACATCCTGCTGGAGCAAAGCACCAGACGGTAAAGCCAGGGACGGATTCATCCGTACTGGTACGCCTGAAGGCGTGGAGCGAAACAGGACTGTCAGTGGACACCATCACGACAGCATTCTTTGTAGCCACTTGACCCATGCTGGCGTCCTGCTGACTTACTGCGTGGACCAGAGACACTGAGGGCAGAGGCAACCTTGCTGGACATCTGGAAGAGCCAGCATAAGACAGGGTCACAGATGAAACCTTGCTCACCAGTCCCGGACGAGATTATCCTGGCAGTGATTGCTACTTAGAGCAAAACACTGAAAGGTGAGGCCAGGGACGGATTCATCCGTACTGGTAAGCTGGGAAGTGTGGAGTGAAAAGAGCCTTCACACCAGTATCTCTTCTCCACCGGGAAGGTAGCAACGGAATCCAAGACTCACCGTCAGGAGCAGCAAAGGGCAGAGAGGCGTGCCCAGAGAGCGATACGAGTGAGCCAGCACTTCACAGAGCTGGAAGGAGAGGAAGGGGCTGCCAGTGGCCAGCCTGAGGCCCAAGCACCAGTACAGCCTGAGGCACAAGCACCAGTACAACTGCAAGCCCAGGCCCAGGAGCCGTTAGGAATCTTTGAGGAAGACATGGAGTACACTGACTCCGCGCGCGTCAACCTTGGTACGCTGCCCAACTACACGGGCACCAAGGAAGAAGATCGGCCCAAGTTCCTGAGGGAGTTCGCCGACATGTGCGAGAATTTCGTACGGCAGCACAACGCCAACGTCAGAAGGAGGCTCAGGTCCGGGGCTGGCACTCTCACCGAAGCACAGATGAAGACCCTGAGAGAGACTCCCCCTGACTTTGAATATCTGTGGGACATCGTCCCTGCGTGGCTGGCTGGAGAGAACTCACAAGCTCTCAGCTGGTGGCGCGAGAACTATGAAAGAGGGGGGGTAGTGGCCTCCAACATGGACCGAGTCCTCAAGGACACTAGCGAGCATGGCCCACTCGAGGGTACCATTCCGTGCGCTAGGCCCCCTTTCAATGAGATGAACACTGGCACCACGTGGGTGATAGCGAGGCCAGTGACGAACCAAGACGCCCAAGGGGAGGTTTCCGACGAATATCTGACTGATGGAACCTCCCTGAAAGGCTTGACGGGACGTGATGGCACCCGTGATACCCAGTACTTCTACGCGCTCAGGGGCTTCATCGCTGCCCTTGACAAGAAGTTCATGATGAAAGGGACTCAAGAGAAAGTGGATCTGTTGACACAGAAGCCACAGGAGGTGGGGCAGGATGGGCTGACCTACATGAAGATGTGCCAACGCAGGGAAATGCAGCTCAACACTGGGAAGGTGTTGAGCGATGAAGAGCTGCGTACCTTCATCGAGGACTGCGTGGACAACCTGCGCATCAAGGTCTTCCAGACGCGGGTGAAGGAGCAACTGATGTCCACTACCCACGCTTAGGTACATCGCGATGTACCTAACTATACGTGTACGTTTAATGCCGCGGTGAGCCAAATTCTCGACGCGGGGTCGTGTGGCCCATTCCAGCCATTGTTGACACGTCCCTTTTGGTCCTGAAGCATTTGGTTCATGGTATTTAGCTCAATACGATAGTCTAGGCAGGTCATCAATATTGACAATTTCCAGAAAATGTACATTTTCAAAACTCCGAAAATCTTAGGTACATCCCTTAGGTACATCGCGTTTGATGCATGTGTGCGACCGCTAAATGATGAATATCGATACATATTTGTTACAATGGTATTTAACACCCCTTAGGGCAGTTGTGATTTCAGGGGTTTGCATTTAAACACTCAAGCACGCCTTCACTCAACACGCCTTTGTAGGTACCTATAACTGATCCCACAACATGTGCATTCACGAAAATTGATATTTCGCCTTAGGGGTTCGCACGTACGAGTGAACGATGTTCATCAGGTAGGGTTAGAGGCGTGTATGGACACCGTCGGAGAACTCAGGAACGTCGGATTTCTGCCGTTCGCTTGCGGAACTCCACTTGGGGTCGAAGGCTGCAGCGTGTGCCTTCACTTCGCGTCCTTGGAGGAGCTGCCCTATTGCTCGACGAGCGGCCATGTTGGAAACGGATGCCGCGAGCGAGGTCAATAGCGCGGAGGGGCAATATTTTTTTGGATTCTCCAACTACATAGGAATTAAAGTTTATCGAGGTCTACTATCAGGATCCAGCAGAACGTTCGCAGAGAGAAAAATGACGAGCTTGCCGAATATGACGAAAAAACATTTATTTTGACCTGGGTTTTTTTGTTTTCTTAAAAAAGAGTGATTTTGAACGCATCAGAGCGTATATTATACGGATCGGATACGAATGTTGGATCGTAATATCGATAGAAGAGGGTGTCTATTGGTTAATTGTCACTACAAGGGGCACAAAACGTCGGATTTGGGCCTTGATTTGATATGTACGGCTTAGGTACATCGTTATGTACCTAAGGCCCTTGGGTACATCCCTATGTACCGAAGGGTAGTGGACACTGAGGGCACAGTTCCCGCCACCCAATCGGGTGACCTGGAAGGACCTGGAGGCCATCGTCGAGGTTCAAGACAAGCTCAAGGGCGATGCAGAGTCTTGGATCCTCACCTTCCTCTAGGAGATCACCAGACGGTGTGGCTGCCAGTACTCCACCTGGGAGGCGCGACAGCATGGCCTTGACCTCAAGGCCATAAAGAACTCGATCTCGAAGATTGAGTCCTCTGAAGTGGTGCAGTCAGGCGAACTGGAGAACAGCAAGAAGGCAGATACACCACCTTCTAAGAAGATGAAGAAGGAGGTGAATGTGGCCGAAAGAGCTAAGAAGGCCTCCTACAACAAGACGCCGCCGCCAGCAGAGGGCGTGCGTACGAATGACAAGCCCAAGTGCTTGCGCTGCTTTGGGGGGGGCTGGCATGAGTCCGATCCCGAGCAGTGCAGGAGCGGTTATAAACACGTCAAGATGCCTGCTGGATTCCACGAGAGCAGGCTTGGTTCCAGCAAGTGGTGGGACGCGGAGAACGCCGCCCTGCGCATGTACAATCTGAAGAACCGCTTCAAGAACTCTGACTGGGGCATCCTGGTGACGGACTGGCAGCAGCTGTCCAACGACGAGAAAGACAAGTACAGAGCCAAACAGTCACCGGAGGACAAGCAGAAGAGCGCCACTGGCAATCCCGAGGCGTTGAAAGCAGAGTACCAGGGCATGGTGGCTGCTAGGAAGACTGCCAGTCGTGCGGGCAGCGTGAAGTCGCAGGTGCTGTCCGAGGATGAGGGCTCCGACGAGGAACCAGTCGCAGCGCACGTCGCGGAGAGGGAGACTCACACCGTCGATGCATGCGCGCACCACCATGGCAGCGCAGGGGTAGGAGTGTCGTCTGGCCCTCCAACCGAGTTACTCACAGCCATGGCCGAGGAGATGGGCGAAGAGGGGCTCTCGAGCGCCCTCAACACCTTGGGTCTGGGGGCACTCCCCGAGACGCTGTGCAAGAGTGTGGAGTCTGAACTCACGGCGGCTCCAGCAGTAGCCCTGGGAAGTACCCAACGCATGAGGGGCTTCCCAGTGAAGACACCCGAGGAGTACGAGGCAGACGCACAGGTGCCCATGGCGCCTGCGGCGGACGAGATGCAGAGGAAGGTGCAGCTCATGGCCTCCGTGATCAAGAGTCTGGGAGCAGCTTTCCGTAAGCTAGCTGCTGGACTCGTAGCAGAGGGTCGCATAACAGCTCCAAGGGGTGTGGAGACCTTGGTGGAACTGGCTGAGAACAACCAGCTCCCCGTGCCGACAGCCTCAGCAGCAGACTGCCAGGACATCAGCGATGAGGATGACGACTGCCCGGGCATGGAGTCGGGCGACGACAGTGACGATGATGACGATTGCCCGGGCATGGAGTCGGGCGACGACAGTGACGAAGAAGAGGTTCCTCTGGACGAGATGCCGGAGGACATGGTGGAGCAGCCCAGGAAAGGGAGGACGACGGTGCACGTAACAGCTGCAGCGGCCACCGTCCAGGAGAGCTACGGGGTGAGAGACTTCAGCGAGAGGGGCGAGTTGCACGCAGGGACCATGGAGGCCAAGGCGTACGAGCTATTGAAGAAGAAGATGCTCAGTGGTCTTACAGAGGAACAGCTCACTGCCATGGCACAGGTCCAGCCTGTATGCAAGCTCCTGAATGAGTCTTTGGCACAAGGGATGGCGCTGATGGCCGCTGGAGGCCTGCTCATGTTGTACAAAGCGCTTCTTCTGGACACGGGAGCCAACTGCAACATTATCCCCATCAGGACAGCCAACAGGTTGGGCTTGACCATCTTTGATGCGGAGACAGGGGCCAGGGTGGCTAGATGTGATGGCAGCCCTGCAGAATTCACCAAGTACTGCTACGTGGATGTGGTCCTCGCCGCGGGCACGCCGTACATGACTCTGCATCGGCTCCATGCCTTCGTCACTTACACCAACGACACTACGTGGGACTTCTTGGTGGGCACGGGACCCCTGAAGAACGCCCTCAAGCTGACCATCGACCTCTACAGAGGCATCGCCACTTCTGAGGCCGCGGTGTCACTGGGCATGAAGGAGAAGGTCACGCTGCCGTTGATCGAGTTGACGCCGCCCGTGGATGCGAGGAGCAAGCGGAACGAAGACCCGAGAGTGTGCCTGGCGACTGAGATCTTCGACGTCGATGCCACGGCAGCGCGCACTCTTGCCCCCGTTTTTGAGGGCTGCGCGCTACCACCACGTGAAGCGGTGTCCCTGGACACAAGGGGAGGAGACCGTCTGGCCCTCGCAGGGGAGAGGTGTGCGCCTGCACCTTGTGCATTCTCGCGAAACCACCCCGAGCTAATGGACAGCCTGGCGTCATGGCTAGAGGAGATGAGGCTGAGAAGGTTCAACTCGGAGGAGAAGGAGAGGCTCGAGGCGCGCTGCCAGTCCATGGTGGAGGCGGGCTTCTTGAGACCCAGCTCAATGATACAAGGCGAGCTCACTGGGCGAGTCAGCTCACACACCGAGAGCTCAACGCACGAACCTCCGGCGCCTGGCACGTCCTTAACAGACCAGATGTTGGGCATGCTACAAGCATCATCACGCAGCCAGCGGGAAGCCAATGTGGCGACCAGAGGTGAGTGGTCCAGTGCTGAAGAGCCAGATGCAAGGGGGTCCCTCACGCCAGCCAGCCTGGCTACGACTCAGTCAGACCCTCGCTATCCAGACCTCACGCTGGAGCAGGAGGCCGCGAGCGAAGCTGACTTCAAGCTGGCCAGCGTACAGCCATGGGTGGGCATGGCAGTGAACCCGTGGGATTACCAAGACAAGGAGAGCAGCTGGTCTCAGCAGCGCTTGTACATCGACCGCACGGGCTATGCTCGTCTGTGCACACTCTGCGAAGAGGGCGATGGAGGTGGTGTGGACGCAGGATTTGTGCGGGTCAAGTTCTCGCGTTGTGGAGAATACAAGACCATCTTGGAGACGGAGCTACTGTGGCCCGACTTTACGTTGGTGGACCAGAAGGTTGACAAGGAGACGAAGATACCCTCAGAGACCTGGACCACAAGGGCGAGCGGCAGGAAGGACAACGACCAGGTCCCACTCCCTGACTGTGGTGCCCATCGGGAGGCTGGAAGGTACACGATGGCGAGTGTTCAGGAGACCCTCAACACCCATCAGACTTACCCAGGGGTCGTGACGGGCAAGCTCATGTGGGACAAGGTGGCGCGTCAGTTCTGCGTGCTCAGCGAGCACACTCGCGCCCAATGGGATCTCATGGAGCGCATGGTACGTCACACCATGGAAGGCGCCACCAGCATGACCCCCATGGGTAAGATGACTGGCGAGTTCCAGCTTCCTTTTTACTATGAGAAGGACCAGCGCTGGCAGTACCAGCATCTAAAGTACGTACAGCGAGTGGACATCGCTGACCTTCGAGCTCGTCTGAAGATGAGGTACGACATGGAGGTGGCTGGTGTGGAGGGCGAGGATGTGAAGGTGGTCCCGCAGCTCACGCTGTCAGACGCAGCGGACAAGATGGGGAAGTTCTACCCGGTGACAGATGGGGAAGGAGGCAGTGGCGAGGTGTTCAGTACGAACGCTGCCGCCGTGGAGTACCTACACCTGGGGGACAACGCGAGAGTGATGCTCGGTGCATGCAAGACAGAGGAGCAAGCACATGACGCGCTGGACACTTATGGGGCCAGAAGGAACCCTCCAGTGCGCACGTCCAAGACTCTCAGGACGTCGAGGACGGTCAGGGGGGATGAGGCAGGGCCATCTGGCTCCGCACCGCCACCATCCTCAGCCACGCTTCGTTTAAGGCATCAAACCTGGCCCAACGGCGTTTTCGACCCTGCCATGTTAGAGTACCACGCTGCAGTGTTCCAGGGCACCTACGAGCCAGAGTCGCCCACTCGCAGCGAGAACACAGCTGGGGAAGCCGACTGGCTGGATCTGGGAGGGATCTCAGAGTTCACGGCGCTGCATGGACAGACGGTCTTCCTCATCCAGGACCGTTGTTTCATGGGCGAAATCGAGTTCCAACTTGGGAAGCCCTTCGCGCAGCGAGGAAAGGGGGTGCACACGCAGCGACTCAGCAGCAAGACCCTGCACCAGTACTCCTCCTCCGCAGGAGTGGGACAACGGGGAGAGTTTCTGCCTCTGGGTGGGCAGTCGAAAGACTGCACGGGAGGACTCCTCGGCACCTTACAGAAACACATGGAGCATCTTGTTGATCGTACTCAACTCTTGGAGATAGCCAGAAGCCATTTGAGCGATGGCCCGCAGCAGGGCACCTTACGGGTGTTCAAGACCCGTGCCAACGCCCAGTCCAAGGCCGTCTACTACCTCTTCGAGGACAATCGCTACTACCGTGAGCGAGGACCCAGTGAGATGGCGTTCACCTCTCCTCAGGCACGCGCAAGTTCGACTGCTGTAGCTGGGAGACCTGGAGAAAGGTGGCAGTGATGCATCGGGAGCCATTGTCTGCGTTCACATCCTCGGTGGGCCCGGCATTGCTGGTTGAGGCACGTCGGGCAGAGGTGCAGGTGCGTCTGCGCAACGACTTCATGAGGTGTCTGGACCCAATCGAGGGAGAGGATGCAGGAAGTGAGGAGGAAGATGGCAGCATCTCGGGATACTCTTCCGACCTCGCGGCTGCTGAGGGTGTGAGCACTCACACGTGCCGCACCATAACACCATCGCCGCAGACAGAGGATGAAGACAGCGTGGAGGTCATCAGTGAAAGACTTGTTGGATTGTCTGCCAGTTTGGCGCGAGGGCAAGCCGAGGTCGCAGCAAACAACCTCACCATGGCGGCTCTCTCGGAATCGATACGGGCGCGTCAGGAGATCATCAGAGAATATGAAGAACGACCTCGTGCTGCCCGCGCGACTGCAAGGATGAGCACGCTTGGGCCAGACTGCCCTGGGCTTGATGGTCGTGATGGCGCGCGAGCCACGCCCACGCAGGCACTCGGCTCTGGCCGAGCTCTCGGCGGGACACAGGCCAGGGGCTTGGAGTGCAACATGGCACAGAGACCTGAGCACCAGTCAATCCACGACATTCTGAGATCCCCGGCACATTCCGTCTGCACGCAGCAGACTGAAGCCGTGCCTCCAGCTGCACAAGAGCAGGACTCCGTTTCGTACGTGCCATCAACCCCGCGCTCTACAGCACCCAGCAGCCCGGAGCGTTCCAGTGGCTTCGTTGCGCATGTCGACACTCGACCTTCAGGCCATCCTGCGGCGCGCCCACAGAGTCCAACTGAGAGTGCCGCACAGCAGCGTTCGCCACGAGCTGGTCAGCGCAGGAGGAGATCTCCGAGCCCCAGGGAAGGCGCTCATCGTCAGGACGCGGCTCGCGGTCGACATGCCGGCATTGGCGCGTCGCGTGCTCCCCAGAGACGCCAAAGTTATGATGAAATCTGGGAGGAGAGGAGAAGGGAGAGCGCACTGGGGCCTTTTCAAGGGGGCACCGGGCCGGCTGCCGCCCGGCGCGCCCGTCACTGAGAAGCAGCCCCGGCGAAAAGCCGGGCACGCAGCCCGCCAATGATAGGCGGGCGAAGCTCACTCAGGTGTGCTTCCTGCTCGTGGGGGTGTTCGTGCGCTTGCATTGGCCGCAGCTGCCTCATTTTGCAGTAATGGCAGTATGGATGGCTATGGAGGTATTCAGATTTCTTGGTGGGGTCGTCGCCTGCTGGGCATTCCACACTGAGGTGCCCCGCAGAGCCATGGCACGCGCATTGTGGGCCATGCGCGCAGCACCACTCGAGCCATGGGCACATCAACAGGCTCCTCTGCGAGTGCTGTTGGAGCTGGCTAGGCACCTACTGCTGTTGACCAAGGGGGCCCTTGAGGTAGCTGGGCTCCACCATGCCCGGCGTGGGCTGTGGTACGTGCCATTGCTACGGTTCTGTCTCGCCATGCTCGCCATGCACTTCACGCACATGGTCGGCACTCTGGGGTGCGTCTTGGCAGTTGGCGCCCACGTTGTCCGCCATGGGTTGCCATGCTCCGGCTTGATTTACAATGGTGGCACGTCCGCCACGCTGGAGACTCAGATAGGTCGCGCGCTGGCGGTCGCCCAGCGGATCTTGGCCGCAGGGCCGGCTACGCTGGCCGCTGTTCCTCGGCGCATGCAGAAGCCGCGCTTTGCCGCCCGACTGCAGCGCCTGCAGTTCACAGCCGCTTGCTACCGAGTGGCGCACTGTGTCTATGTGATATCAGTCTTGGCGCTTGTGGTCTACGTGTCTGCGGGAGGAGGCCTGGGCCGTATGCAAGGGGGGTGGAGGATGTTGACTTGCATACTGACCCTTCACCCTCCAGTTAAACCAGTGGGTACCAGCAGAATTTTAAAACTTTTGCTGCTGCTAGTGGTGGCTGCTTGGGTGGCCGCTGTGGCCCCTAGGGAGTTTCAGGGCGTGCTGACGATGGGATCGTGCTCGGGCTCACCGACCAGATCTGCCAGGACCGCCTGGGAAGACCAGAGGTCTTCGCGCCAATGGGACACCGGATGGGAGGCTATGGTGGCAGAGCAAGACGAGGTGCTCCCACACACGGTGCTGGACACGTTACAGCCAGGGGGCACGACCAGGGTCACCAAGGACGAGGCCGCGTGGCTGGACACCGAGCTCAATGCCACCTTTGGAGGACATCCCGAGTTCACCGAGGAGAATTGGGAGGAGATGCGCAACGTGGTAAGGAGGTGCAGCTACTGCTTCGCCAACAAGCCGCAGGACATCAAAGGCTACCATGGGGGCGCGGCACATGCGACCTTCGCCATCCCTTTCAAGGACGAGACTAAGGTAGCCTACCAACGACCGAGGAAATACAGCCCGGGAGAGCAGGAGATCATCGACCTGCACTGCAAGGAACTGCTGGAATATGGCTTCATCGAGCCGGCTTCGCAGCACTGCAGACACGCCAGCAACGTGGTGGTCGCGGGGAAGAAGGATCACGACACTGGACAGTGGACCTCGACGAGATTCTGCGTCGACCTCCGGTCTACGAACCGGTTGTCGCCGAAGGATAACACGTTACCACATCGTCCAGAAGAGCTCTACCAGCGCGTGGCCAAGGCCAAGTTCAAGACTACCCTGGACGCGACCAAGGCGTTCCACCAGATTCCCATGACCACTGAGGAGGACAGGGACAAGACCGCGTTCTGGTGGGGCAACCAGCTTTATCGCTACACATCCATGCCGTTTGGAGCAGCTGGAGCGACCGCAGCCTTCATCAGGATCATGGACTACGAGCTACGTCACCTGCAACATTGCACGGTGGCGTACGTCGATGACGTGTGCATATACTCAGACACCGCTGAGCAGCACATCAAGGATGTGGAAGCCGTGCTTCGCACTTTGGGGGATGCAGGGATACGTCTGCATTCGGGCAAGTCACCCTTCGGGTCAGCCACGGTGGACTTCTTGGGCTACCGCATCGGCTATAACACCATTGGCGCGCAGGACATCAAGTGCAAGGCCATCCAAGAGCTGCCCAAGCCCGAGGATAAAACTGGAGTACGCTCCATCCTTGGACTCATGAACTATTACAAAGGTCTGGTGGGGGAACCCATGGGACCCAACTACTCAGAGATGGCACGACCATTGAACGACTTGCTCAGGAAGGAAGTGTTGGATGTCAAGGAAGCTTGGGGGAAGGATCAGGACCAGGCATTGCAAGCATTGAAGGACGCCCTATGTTCGGGGAGATGTTTGAAGCCCATTGATTGCAGCAAGCCCATCTTCCTCTACACAGACTGGAGCAACCATGGCATTGGCGCAGTGCTGGGGCAGAAGGACGAGAATGGCGTAGAGCACATCTGTGTGGGCATCAGCCGCTCGCTGTCGAAGACCGAGAGACAGTACGCGAGCTTCCAGGGTGAGATGCTGGCAGTGGTGTGGGCCATCCGCACATTACGACAGTACCTGCACGGGATCCACTTCACGCTGATCACAGACCATTCGCCGCTCACAACACTCATGGAGAAGGGGGACCTACAAGGTCAACACCTACGCTGGGCCATCAGCCTCCAGGAGTTTGAGTTCACGGTCCAGTACCGACCAGGTCCGAAGAATGAGAACGCGGATGTGCCATCCAGGTACCCACTGCCCAGCACCGCAGACGAGACTGGTGCCCGTTTGGATCGTGAAGGGGACCGCGCCAGGGAAGCGGGGCGTGCCGAGAGGCCAACGCGCTGTTTCGCAGACATCATTTGCTTGGAAGTAACCAGGGAGCCACCACTTGGTCCCGAAGTAAGCCCAGAAGCCCAGGTGGCCAACTACTGCGAGAACATGGTCAGGGAGCAGCTGGGGACCAGCGCAGTCCATCGACTGTTTGATTTGCACTACCAAGAAGAGCTGGAGTGTAACAAGGGGGTCATGTTTGACACCGACCACCCGGAAGTGGC
>LGRX02004458.1:0-14932 GCA_001247695.2 Cymbomonas tetramitiformis
TATCATGAAAGGACTTCCGGGTTATTACGTAGGCCGAAGTTTGTCGGGTAGAAACTCTACAACGTTGGTCAATCCTAAAAGCCAAGACGTTATTATTGCATATCGAGGCTCTGATGCAGAATTTGGAAGTCTGAACACTCTTGCCCAGGACATCTCACGTGGACAAAATGTAGAAGATTGGTATGTAAATCTTTTGACATTGATGAAACAACAACGTAGTACATCAAGATATCAAGAAGCACAACAACGATTTGACGATGTCAAAATGAAATACGGTGGGTATAAGTTATCGGTTACCGGGCATAGTAACGGCGGTGGTCAAAGCAATTATATAGCCGAAGTTAACAACGTAGAAGGGCATCATTTCAACCCAGCAATCAATCCTATGCAAGAACCGATGAACACTCCTACGGAAAAGCAGGTGTTGTACTCAACAGAAGGCGATTTAGTGTCATTACCAGCCCGGTTGAGACCACATGCTAAAAGCAATTACGATATCGTGCACGTCAATCCAAAGGTAGGTACGGAAAACGATTTGACAAAATTACATAGCGTGGAACAGATGTACTCAGATGCACCGGAGTCTACGCGAGTCAGTACAGCAAGGTCTCGTTACGGCTTCGCCAACGCCATGACAGGCTCGGCTGTGGGAGGGTACCTTGGATATTACACACCGACTGACACCAACGACGAACGTATCTTTAGGACCACTCAAGGTTTATTGGAACCAATCTTACTATCAGAAACTCCCAATGTGAATTTCACAGATTTCATGAATGTTATGGGTGTCAAAGAAAGCTTAGGTGAGAAGAATTATATACGTGGAAAATTGGGACTGAATCCTATAGAACAAAAACCGTTAACGGAAGTGCCGGTCTATGACCCAATCACGGAGATGATACGTCAAGCCACGGGTCGTGCTGACCAAGACAAGGAGTTGTTTGAAGAATCAAAAAAGGTGGCAGATTAGGCCATATTCCCATTATCTTATACATAACCATAATATGACCTAATCTGCCACCTTTTTTGATTTATATGATAATAAGATGGACCGTCAAGAATTGATACGCTTAGCCAAACTTCAATACCCCGATATTAAAGAAGCTCATGTAGAATTGCTTGTAGATGATTATATCAAACGTCCAGAATTTTACGATGACCTTTGTACTGGAAACATTGAAGAACCAATTCCTTTAGAGCGGGATACTGTTGATTCTATAAAAGATAATTGTTATATTAATATAGATGAGCGTAATTAGCACAAGAACGCTATTCTTGTCTTCCGAAGACAATAGCAATGGAGACGCACGTGTTTTGCAAATGAACATACCCACCCAGCTGATAAATTATCGAGCACAAACCAAACTGAGATTAACGTTGAATACTTTCTCATGTGCAAAGACATGGTATAGTATTAACGAGACCAATGGCATCTTCTATGTGGGTGATACGGTAAATAATACTTTAACGGAAGTGAAAATACCTTATGCAAATTATACTGATTTAGACCAACTAACAACGTTATTACAAACAAGCATAAAGACTGCCATTGTTGGATACACCGGTGTTGTAACTGTGTCATACAATAATAGCGGCGATGGAATTGATTATAAGAATAAATTTCGTATCACGTTGGACCCTGCAGTACCTAATATTAAGTTTGTATCATTCAGTGTGAGTGGGGACTTTTTTGCTTTACCTGGAAGCAATTTACAAACTGCCTTAAATTCAGTGTCCACTGCTGGAAAATACAATGACTCAGATCAAGTACTCGGAGGTCGTGTTAATAGAAGCACAGCTGGTTTAAGTGAGATATCTGAACTTATAGACTTGTTTGGCATCACTACACCCAACTCCGTGTTTCAATCTGTTTATCCATGTAACATTCAAACCAACGATGCATTGTACCTTAGGATAACATCGTTACCAACACACAATATTGAATCAACCAATCTTTCTACTTTTACAAACACCAACGAAATGATAAGTTCTGATATCTGGGCGAAAATACTATTGCCTAGTGACACAACGACAGACTTCATACGATATATAGACCCAAACGACAACTTTGTTATTGAAGTGTCTGGGTCTCAATTTACTTCATTTAGAATCACACTTACAGATTCCAAAGCAAGATTAATCACATTGGCATCTCCGACCCAAGCATCAGACGGCAGTATTAACTATTCATTAAGCATTAAAGTTGAAGAATTGGCACCTGCTGGTCTCTCAGATATTTTATAATATATCTTTATAATATATATACAAAAATGAGCCTCCCGATGTCTCTGGCCTACGGCTTATCGAAAATGAATTCATATTCAACTAATTACTTCAGATTGGAAACAACAAACTTGACGGAAGCGTCACGATATTCAACCATAACTTTGAATCTACCTGTGAATTCAATTGTAAACATGAAGAGCCTCTCAATGCATTGTTTAGGTTCCTGTACAACGCCTTTAGCTTTTACAAACGATGATGGGGTTGCTGATGAACTTATCACGACGCTCCCCAATGGCATCGAGAAACTGATTCAAAGAATGGAAATATTCGCCGGAGGGCAGCAGTTGACGACTGGTTTTCAATCCTACAACACGGTCAGTTGCGTACTTGATACTATCAAAACCACTCTTAGCAAAGAAATGACTTATCAAAGGGTTTTGAAAAACCAAGAAATAAATACAACTGAAAACTTCTACAGTACCCCGCGTCCATACATTTTGAATCAATGGCTAACGTTTTTGGGTGAAGCGGAACCGTCTTACATTGATACTTCACTTTTGCCACCGATTCAGATAAGGCTGTACCTTGCAGGTCCAGAAGTCCTCGGGTGTTGGCAAAAAACAAAAACGCCTGGTTTTGAAATTGACACGAAAGCTCAAGAAACATTAGTATCGGAAGGTAATTTTAAATTGGACAAACTTTACTTTACCGTAGAAACAATCACTTTCAGTTCAGGTGTCTACGATGCCGCCGTGGAATCAAAATTGCGTGATGGATTCTTGGAGATTCCGTATTGCAATTACTTTACATTTTTTGAAGGAGCTGGTGGTATGGCCAAATCGACAAGGTTCTCTTTGAGTTCACAATGCATTAATAACATATATGCTGTGCAAAGGCCTAGTGATTATAGAGAAAAAAACAAAGGACTTATCAAATTGGAAAATACATGTGGAACAGCCTACCTACCCTCATACTTTCAGTTTTCAGCAGGTGGATTGGGTGCTCTACAGTTCAATATCAACAACTTGTTTGTGCCTAACTATCGAGTCGACCCTCTTGCAGCATTCAATCTGCTGACTATCTCTAAAGCGGACAACTACGGTACGCTATCGGGTTGTAAGATTAACAGTTATGAAGATTGGCTCAATAATCAGTTCATTCCTATGGTACGTTTGAATCTTCCCTCAGAAATGGGTGTAAGAAATTTGACTGGTTTGGATTCTCGGGGTTTAAACAGTTCAATGTACTATCAAACTTCTATTGCGTCACCAGCAGACCCGCTACAAACGGTACTTACAAAAAACGAAACCATGATTATTTGCGAAACGACAGCCGTTCTTCGTATCGGTCAAAACCGTGTGATTGAAACTGTATTTTAAAACGCTGTTAATAGTATACAAATATGGCTCAACAGCCAGGATTAAGCAGTTACAACATGATAAAAGATGTAGGACCGAACGTGGACAAACAAATTCACACCGCGACGATGTTTCAAATGTCAGGTTTTAGACCGGTTATGATGCAACAACTCCCGTGTAAAACAATCAATGACATCACATATCCACCATTTAGGATTAGCAACGTTCATCCTCTGGCTGGATACAAATCTTATACTTTAGGGCACAATCAAAAAGTGTCGAAAGAAATGGAAATGTTCCATTTCCCGATGGAGCATCCATTGAATAGTCGATTGTTGCAACCTGTACCTTTGTTTTTTTCATAGATTAGTATATACAATGTCAGCTTTCGGAAATGAATTGAATGCAAAAACCTTGACTTATGCCAATACTACGTTTCGCACAACACTAAGAAATGGAACATTGATACAATTAACAAAGGATGATGTACAGAATCAAATTATGTTAGGTGATACTGCTTCAACTGTTCGGTTGCCGGAATGTCTACCTGCTATCAAAGGTAAAATGTTTACAATTTATAACGGAACAGCCAAAACGGGCGGAATAGTGACTCTTCAAAAGTTTGCAGGTGACAGAATAAATGGATATTCAGACACAATTGACGGCGATATTGAGTTGAAAAATGGTGCAACCAATGGCGAAAGTATAACGAGCGTCACTCCAATTGCATCAGGCGAAAAAACAAGTATACAGGCAGGAAATTGGTATGTGATTTCAACATCTTATCGGAATACAGGATAAAATATAAAAAGTATAATATATAATGTCAGCTTTCGGTTCAAATTTAATAGTGAAAGAAATCAACGGTAAACCATTTGTAAATGGCACGGGTCCAACCGATACACTAACGTGCGATACAGTGGTGTGTCAAACTATAGGCAGCGTTGAATCACCGCTTGAGACCATGCACATCGGCTCGGACATACGCTATCAGAACGATATCAAATTCATAGATACTCAAGACCCATTGAATGAACGAGAACAGATGTCCTTGTTGACAGATGGGTCGCTAAAGGTACACACTTCAATAAAATTCAACGACTTCGTATTAAACAATCCAGTGTCGAAATCACGATTCTCAGCAGGCCTTGATGACCTCGATGCATCGTTTGAGATTAAAAGTTTGGACCCTGTGGAACAAACACGAGTTAAGATAGGCGAAACAGGCATCAACGAGGTAACCTGCTTGCAGACAACAATCAATATAGAGCCTTTCGGCAATGGGGTATTGATAAACGACGGCCCACTCGTACTCAATACCGGTGATATCACATTGACTGCAGGCAAATATCGCGGAGATGGAAGCCTTTTGACAAACTTACCTTCTGGTGCAAATCAGAATCTACAATCGGTCACTGACCAAGGTAGCACGACCACAACTAGTATTAGTGCTTCTGCATTTGTGGGTGATGGGTCAGCGTTAACAAATCTCCCAGTTCAACCTGATACATCTACACTTCAAGATGTGACCACCCGAGGGGCTGCAAGCAGTGTCGCCGATGTTTCATATACAGGTACAGGTACCATGATTGTCAATCAAGAAAAACTTAGTGGGAATAATCTTAGAATTGAAAGTGGTTCTGGTTTTGGTAAAGTATCAATCGGAGAACAAACTCAAGGGTATACAAACGCCGACCACATTGGAGACCGTTCTATCGCTATAGGTAGGAATGCATTGTCCATTAACAATACAACAAGTAATGATACGATTGCGATTGGTTCCGGTTCGTGTAATAGTAATTGTGGTGACTATGTCGTGTCTATTGGCGACGACTGTGGTCAGGTTTACTGCAAAGATGCAGCAGTGAACATTGGAAAATATGCAGGTGAATATACAGCCGGTGAAAGTTCCATAAACATTGGTGCGTTGGCTGCACAAAATTCTGCTCAGAGTGCCGTAAACACCGATAATACAATCGTTTTGAATGCAAGCGGGGTTGAATTAAACGCCGGTGTCGCAAGTAGTTGTTATATCAGGCCTATAAGATTGTCTCCCGACCCAGCAAGCGAGTCACAAATGTTGCATTATGACACAGCATCCAATGAGGTCCGATATGGTCCTGTTTCTGGTGGCGGCGGTGTTCCAAGTTTATCACAGGTCCTTGCTGTCGGAAATACCGGTGGTTCAATCAACCTCACTTCAGATTTGGATACGACGGCCATAAGAATCACGAACAGCATTGATTGGGCTTACACAACACCAGACACATCTTCGATAACGACTGATGGTATTCCATTAACCCAACTCACAAGTGCTTATAGGAAGACTACATCACCAAACACATTCACAGGCCAAGTTTACACAATGGAAAATACAACAGCTTCTACAATCACATCAGGAACTGTTCTTTCTTTTGACGATGTAAGCACTAACATCAATGGTGTCAAACCCTATGCAGCAACAAACACAGCTACTAATACCAATGTCGGTGTTATAGGTGTATGTGTCCAAGATAGTCTTGCAGGTAATTCTTGTTTTGTACTTATTAGCGGTTTCTGTTCTGTTAACTGTATTGATGGTTCGTACACCAAGGGCCAGCTTTTAGGAGCTCAAGCAAACGGTGTTGTAAATTCAGCGGCAGTTGCGGCGACTAATGGTGTAATCGGGTGCTGTATGGAAACCGTAACTCATGCATCGCCAAATGCAGTTATATGTTATTTACAACCGTCATTTAAATTGTAAATATATTGTAAATGCCTGTAAAGCGAAATTATCCTAATTTACCAAGTTGTGAAACCGTCGTTCAAGATGGGGTCGGTATGAGAATAAAAGGTATTATAAATGGAAGACTCGCAAACACTCGATGTAAGGTAAGAAATATTGCTGACGCCCAAGGAAACGTAGTTAGATATAATAAACAGAACTTACCAAAAACAAAAGCAAAAACAAATCAACGTCAATCTAGGGTGAACGTATCATTAGAGGGTGGGACCGGTGCAAACGCCATTTTAATATATGATACAGGGGCAACGTCCACCCAAATGAGCACAGCAGATGCCAGACTTATAGGAATAATTAAACCAGACGGTACGTCCGATTATCATAATCAACCACAACGTGCTACCGGTATAGGCGGTTCGGTTGCCACAACACAATATTCCGACGTTCCTTTAATATTACCAGCGACCGGTGAAGTCACAGAAGGCTCGGTATTGGTTTATCCTAACGCTATAGGATTGTTAGGTATATCACATATAAAACACTTTAAACGATACCGCGTGAAATTTAAATAGGTACATATGATATATGTCAAGTTTTGGACAAAGTTTAGTTTGTAAGAATTTAACATGTGATACCGTTAATGGTCAAACATACAATCCTGTACAAACTTCAAAATGGACCGAAACAAATAATGTTTTGGAACCGGCAACCGCTGGAGCAAGTGTAAAAATTTCCGGTTTAGAAGTAGATGGAAATGCAAGAGTTAATGGAGAAATAAACAATACTACAAATAACAAAACTAACATTGATTTATTTGGAACAAAAGTATCAGGTAATTCATTTATTAATTTGAATACCGCAGGTGTAGATTTATCGAGTATTTCAACGATATATTTTATAAATTTTGAAACGAAACCTGATTCATCTGTACCTAAATTTTTTAGAATCAATATGTCGGGTGACATAACAGGTTGCAAGGATATAGAATGTAATGATATAGATTGCAATAAGTTAACAACAAAAACTTTACAATATAATTTTCCTAGAATACAACCTATAGCTGGTCAAGGTACTCGAATATTGAAATTCCCTTCAAATACTTTTGGTGTATTGTGTGAATTTCAGTTGGCAGGTGCTGAAACCGGTTCTCCAGTAGCTAATTTCAAAATTCAACACGCTGATACAGCTGTGAATGAGAACATTGCAGACAACTATGTTTTGATTTGTGAAGGTTTAGGTTTCTTTACAATAGCAGCACAGAGAGATACATTAGTTGCATCTACAAATTTAATTGGAGAGAATAATTTGGAGCTTAGTATTTCTTCTTTGTATCAAAATTTTCCAAACAATGTTATTAGATTTTTCTTGAAGTTAATTCCTGTTTCTCCAAGCCCGTAATTTCTTCGGGGGATTTTTTAGATATCAATTGGGAAACGTGGGAAGTTGTGCCGTTATCTACATAATTTGCGGTGAACAATAAAAAATATTTCCCGTAAATAACCTGGGTGATGCCCCATGGATAGAACCGCGATTCATAACAGCGAAATCAAAAGGTGGCAGATTAGGCCATATTACGGACTATATATAGATAATGTGAATATGGCCTAATCTGCCACCTTTTTAAATTCAGAAAATCTAAAATACATAAATGATACAAAACAGCGTGCCCATCGCGGCGAACAAGCAAAAATATTTCAAATTCAGAAAATCTAAAATATAATTCCGATAATTCTGATACAAAACAGCGTGTGAACGCGGTGAAAAATCAGATGAATCAAAAAGGTGGCACTTTAGGCCATATTCCCATTATCTTATACATAACCGTAATATGGCCTAATCTGCCACCTTTTTCATTTTCGTCACATTTTCGGGCAAAAAAATAGTTATTTTTATAAGGGGACATCTGCATGACACCTGCAAGACCCATGCAAATCCACAGTAAGGACCAACGCAGAATAACAGTAGGTGACCAGTGGTGCGTGCCGGAGATGACCAGGTGTGCTCACTACATAAGAGGCGTCCGCAAATACTGGGAAATACCGGGAAATATCAAGAGGAGTACAGAGGATACCGGTGAATATAGAGGTGATGCCCCCTGGACACGCCTCTTATGTAGTCCCACCCATTTACTCCTGTGTCATCTGCGGAATCGCACGCACTCGCTCGATCGCGTCCTTTGTCGATCACACCTCCTCTCCCCGCCCACATCCTGTTCCCTTTTTCATTTTCCTTGCCTCCTTTCGTCTCCTCTTCGGTGCATTCTTTATTCTGCATCCTCTCTTGCCTTTGCCGTGACTAGAATTTCTAGTCCCCAGTTATTCTGCCCTTTGATCCCTCTGCTCACCGGTGCTTCCGTCCCACCTCGACGCCGCGCCCTCGCACTCCGACCACGCTCCGGCGCACCTCGCTCGTGCTCCTGCCTGCCTGCTTCGTGCCTGCCCCCTACACCTCAACGGTGCGCTCTCCACTCCCTTTTGCCCTCACACACACACACTGACACTGCATGCACCCTAGGCATACGGACCGGCATATATGGCACTGAGAGTCACAGCCCACAGTGCCACTGGGCCCGGGCAGCATGCACTCCTTCTTCCCCTCAATTCTCCCCGCCTGATTCTCCTTGCCTTACTCTCCCTGGTTAGTCCGTCGGGTCTCCTGCTTGATCCGTCATCGTCGGTCGGTTTAGAGCTTGGCTTTATGTCCCGGGAGCCTAGTACGAGTTGGGAAACCTTGGTGATCACGTGCACCGTGCCTTGGTTTCCCCTGTAATTCTTTGTGGCTTTCACTCGTCTAGATCCGAGCGCCCCTGCTGGAGCCTCCGATCCCAGAACACTATTCACGGGGACGCACGGTGCAGTGTCGAGCGTCAGAATCGACTTCCCCAACCGGCTTTGCCAGGCTTAGGGTCGCTGTCGTTCCCTCGCTCCTTCCTGCCTTACACTCCTCACCCTGCTTGATCCTGATCTCTCTCTTCCCCTTCTCCCTGTTTTGATATTTGATCCTCTGGTTTTGATCATTGATCTTTGTGCTAGGTTAGGTGGGCGAGAGTCTCCCTCCTCCACGCTCGAGCTGTTGGTTGACCCCGCCTCACCCGCAGCGGACTGGATGGACTCCTCCCACGCCAGCTTTCCCGCTGATGGTAAGCGTGTCTTGCTCGAGTTCGCCCGCCGCATGATTCCGACGGGTGACCCCTTCCAGGGGCATGCGGACATGTTGAGCATCCGCATTTCAGCGGGCGTGGACCCCCACGAATCGATCGGGGATTTCAATGCCGCGCTGAAAGCTGCTAGGACGAGGGCGACGCTGCTCGACGAGGACGTCAAGGCCCTTTTCATCAAGGCCTTAGACAACGTATTCTACCAGCCGGCAGTGTCGCGACTACTTCTTCACGACCAACGAGCCGCCCACGACCTCCTCACCATCCAGCAATGGGTGCGGGAGTGTTACGCCGCACATGTGAGGGCGGGTACCGCCACGCCGTCCGCACACAGGTACTCGCAACCATGGCATACACTTCATGGAGAGGGGCGACGGCAGCTCCGACGGTCCCGGTGAGCTCGCCGATTTGCGCACGATGGTCTTGGATTTGAAGCGCCAACTGGCTGCCTTCACTGCCTCCACTCAGTCCGAGCCGTCCCCGCGCGGGTTCCTCCCCGCGCGGACAAACCGGACAGACGTATGAAGCACCGCTTCGCGGCCAAACCCCTCGCCGAGGGAGGAAATTGATCGCAATCCGTCTCCAAGAAGGTCGCTTTCCATCGTGACACCGGTCGTGCGACTATACCTTATTGCCAAAACCATGTGTGCGTGGGAGCCAAAGCGAGGCATTGGCACCGTGGCTTGCCCCAATGGTGGCGAAACGGCGCCGGCATTCGCGTTCGCCGTGGAGCCGAGAACTCCGTGTTGGCGGCGAAGTTCGGCCAGAGGGCCATCGAGAGTGACGACAGCCCCGAAATTCGGCCGAGACACTCGGCTCTCGCCGCGATCGGGGCAAAAAAACAGGTTGACAAATAAGCTCGTCGACCGGCTCGAAAACCCTAAAAACCCTAAATATGGCGTATACACGCGGGACGGGAAACCCTAAAATTGTATATAAAGACTAAAAACCCTACCCCCCCCCCAAATCAGAAACCCAAAACCCTAAACCCTCGGAGTGAAAACCCCCGAAATGTCAACGGAGGGAAAGCCTAAACCCCACAAGCTTGAATTCTAAGGAAAGGAACACTCCAAACTGCGGTAGATCCGTTCGAGTCACGAGCACCGAATCCCTGAAGCCTGAATTCGAAGTTAAGTTTGGAAAGGTGACCGTGCGTCAAATGAAGAGAGCCCGAACCCTCGGTAAACAGGAGCGCGCCGTGGATTGAAACGCTTCGATTCGAGGTGTGGATGCGCGCAAGGCAAGGTGCAGCTTAAAGCCAAGGTGGGAGAACAGGGTTGGCAATGATGGAGAGAGTGCGCGAGGGGGAGACTCGCGGCTCGCAAGTGAAACAGGGGTCCCTCGGAGAGGGTGTGGTGTGCTCGTACAAGATATTTAGGGTTTAGGGTTTAGCAAGTTACAAGCAGGTTAAGCTTTTATAAAAAAATACACATCACGGTTCAGAGTTTCAATTTCACTGCAGGGCTCATCAGAAAGCGATGCACCGTCGCTACAGGCTCTGTTCCGGTTTCATCTAGGCTACTACGGGACTTCATTCTCCTCGGTAGTCGTTGCGGTGGTTGCTCTCGAAGTAGCGCATCATGGCCTCCTTGAGCGGCCCTTCCGCCTCCCGGTTGATGCGGTCGAGCACCTGCCTGGCCACGACGGAGGCCCAGTGCGCGAGGTGCCTTTCGTGGGTGGTGAAAAAGGCCCCCAGGGCCGGTTCACTCCTGTTGGGGTTGAGGGGGCACTGTCGGAGGTGCATGTGACAGGCTTCGCTGTTGGGCGCCCTGCGGAAGCACCAGGCGCAGAAGTACTTGCCGCAGCCGATCTCCTGCCTGCCGCCGTTGTTGGCGGGCTCGCAGCGGACGGACATGCACCCGAGGACTTCGAGGACCGGGAGCCCGCAGCAGGGAGTCCTGATCTTGCAGGAGGGGTCATCGGAGAGGATGGCGTTGGCCCGTTGGTCAAAGACTTCCCGTGCCTCAACCTGGTCGTTGCCGGCCAGCCTGGCGAGCTCTTCCTGATGGGCTCGCTCCCTCTGCTCGTTCTCGATCTGGTTCGCCCGCATTTGCTCCTGCCGTCCTTCCTCTCTGATGATCTCCTCGGCGCGAGCGTTGAAGAGCTTGTCGAAGACGGTCTTGTTTTTCACGAGGACCCTCCAGCGCTCCAGAGTCTCCATGGCTTTGTCCTCCTCAGGTCCGACGCACATAGGACAAGGCACGAGCTGTGTGATGCTCGCAGAGCGCATGTGAAATTTGAGGAAGGATTCCAGCATGTAGTAATCGATGCAGGGTCTGCACGAGAAGTGTTCATTGATGCACCTGTAGAACCAGGGCAGGTGCGTGTCCACGACGTAGGAATCAGCGCCGATCACCCTGACGATCTTGGTGCAGGACTTGTTAATTTTGCACGTTGGCTTGAACATGCCGGCCCGACTGCACGCTCCGCAGTCGACGTATTGGACGGTGTCCTCGTGCGGCAGCTTCGCCCGCTGCTCCTCGGTGGCCCTGGACAGACCGGCGGCCTCCGGGGGTGGGGAGGGAGGCGGGGATTGGGAGCGAGAGGAAAAGCGAGAGCGAGAGCGAGAGCGAGAGCGAGAGCGAGAGCGAGAGCGAGAGCGAGAGCGGCGGAGAGTGGGAGTCAGCTCACGGAATGGGGGTTCTGGTGATGGCGAGCGGTGGAGAGCGGGAGTCAGCTCACGGGATGGGGGTTGTGGTGATGGCGAGGAAAGGAAGTGTGGGGGAGCAGTTAGAGTACGCCGGAGTGGGGAGGGCAGGCAGGAGGCGGGCAGAGGGCAGGTTCGGGGGGAGGCGAAGGGGAGGCGGAGCGGGAGCAGGTTCAGGGGAGGCGAGGGGAGGCGGGTGAGGCGGGCCCGGGGGAGGGGCGAAGGGGGGGAAGGGCCGCGGTGGTGGGGCTTGGGCAAGAACGTGATCTTGGGGCCACCCCTGAGGTGTCCCATGCGTTGGTCGAGCTCGAGTACGACGAAGCACGTGGTGCAGTTGTTTAAGGTGAGGTCACCGGTGAGAGGGATGCGAAAGTCCATGGGCTTGCCGATGGTGATGACGTCACCCATACCAAGCTTCCACGGTGCGTTGACGGGCTCGCGGTTCACGTGCGTGGGGTTGTTGGGGTATTCGGCGATGTTGGTCAAAAGAAGCGGGCCTCCGGCGTGCTCACGGTGCACTTTGAACTGTTTTCTGCTGATGCACATGTCGAGGACAACGACACCGGTGGAGATAGGAGCGTGTCCCATGCGGTCCAGCGAGCTCTGGGACGAGCGACCAAAAATAAGGGTCAAGAAGTTGGTCTGTGGGTCTACCTGACCGCTTCCTGCAAGCCGCGTGGTCATATTGATCATAAGGACTTGTTCGGCACGGTCCGAGGTGCGTGGTTGCGGCGTGTACGAGACAAGGCAAAGCTGTTTGTGGTTCTCGTGGTTGTTCATGGTGTGTGGGAGGAAGTGCTGGATGCGCCGAGAGTCTGTGGGAAGCGGTGGGTCGAGCTCGGAAATAATGAGGAGAGGTGACGGGACGGGGTGTTATATGGGCGGGGATTTCGTAAAGACGGCGGCGAGGGAGATGACGGCGGCGAGCGAGACGACGGCGGCGAGCGAGATGACGGTGGCGAGGGAGATGACGGCGGCGAGGGAGATGACGGCGGCGAGGGAGATGACGGCCGTCGGTGGTATGACCGATGACTCGCGTGTCACACATATTATACTCGATACGACGCGACGTGGCAGATGTGACATGCGTGACAGATGTGACATGTATGACATAGATGACAGACGTGACGTGTATGACACAGGTGACGCGTCTGACATATATGACAGGTGTGACACATAGGACACATATGACACACGTGACAGGTATGACAGTGTGACAGGTATGACATATATGACAACATGTCATACGTGACATGGATGACAATTATGACAGGTATGACAGATATGACAACATGTCATACGTGACATGTATGACGATTATGACATGTATGACATAGATGACAGATATGACATACATGACATGTATGACAATTATGACATGTATGACAGATATGACAACATGTCATACGTGACATGTATGACAATTATGACATGTATGACATATGTGACAGATATGACATACATGACGTATGTGACAGGTATGACATTCGTGACGTATGTGACAGGTATGACATATATGACGTGTATGGCAGGTATGCCGTGTATGACGTGTGTGGTAGATGTGACACGTGTATCATCGGTAATATCCCTGACAACGGCGGGGAGCGAGATGGCGGCGGGGAGCGAGACGACGGCGGGGAGCGAGACGACGGCGGGGAGCGAGATGGCGGCGGGGAGCGAGATGACGGCGGGGAGCGAGATCGGGACGGCGGCCGATTCGGCTACATAAACGGTCTTCCATCTTCGAACTCGCTCATTTCATTCAGCATGGCGACGCCTCAACACTCCGTGAGCACCGAAAAGGTCTTTGATCGTATGCGCTCGCTGAGGCACGATGCTGACAACAAGTGGCTCCTGGAGTTCGTGAGGGAGGCCAATCTGGCATACACCCACCAGGACGGGTGGACGATCAACGCCGTGACACGGCTGGTTCGCGAAGATAGCGTGGAGACGGTTCAGGTGAGCCCCTCCTCGCCTTTGCTTCGGCTTCGTCCGTCCTCGCTTTTCGGAACAAGGGTGCGCGCGTTCTGAGCTTTGTTCGTGGTGTGGACACCGGACAGATGACTGAAGTGGCCAGCGGCGATGAGCTCGAGGTGAACTCCGGCGAGCTGTCGGGTGCTGCGGCTGGCCCGCACGGCGCGGTCGTCGAGGTACCCGATGGCGCCACGGGGAGCGACACCAGCGACGAGGAGCTCTTGAGCACGCGTCGGCGGCGTGTGGGCAAGCAGTCGGCGAAGGAGAGGAGGTCCGGCATCGCCGACACGGACTGGTCGCCGGAGCTGAAGCGGAGTCGGGTCGGCGATGACCGGAAGGGCAAGGCTCCCGCTCACGACCCTCTGCGCCGAGGCGACGGCCAATACGGTGCAACGGCCTCGGAGAGCTCGAGGTCCTTGTGGGGGGGCAGGTACTCGAACTGCAAGGCCGCGTTTCGCAAGGTCACAGAGGCCTCCGAGCATTACAGCGGTGTGTTCTGCCGTTACTGTCGAAGCAAGAAGGACAGCAACGTGACCGTCAACGGCAAGAAGATATGCGAGAACGTGTGGGACCAGCACGTTCGGGAGTACGGCGCCCAAGCGTACCCCGCGGTCTGGAGCGACGACCCGAAGTTCGTCTGGGACAGGAAAGCGTTTTACAAGCAGCTCGGAGAATTCCCGGGTTCCAGCCATGAAGCGTCGGCCCAACTAGCGTAGAGGGCGCTCCGGGCAAACGGATAGGCAAAAAATAGCCGCGGACTGTGAACTTTGTAATATTTTGAATAGTGGTCAATGTAAACTATTTTGATCAGCGGTCCCGGGTCGGTCCTCTTGCGGGGAGGCGCCTTC
>LGRX02004459.1:0-29627 GCA_001247695.2 Cymbomonas tetramitiformis
TGAAAGAAGCTTACCAGCGGCTGGGTGCACCACCTTGGGAAGGAGGGAAAACCCAGTAACCTCCTCGATGCGCTTGAAGCCTTCCTCGTCCAATCTGCTGCCGCAGTGAACGAGGAAGGTGCCCTTCCCCTGGGAGAAATGGCACTCCAGAGTAACGCGTTCATGGAACGCGTATGAGGGGGTGGCGTCCTGAACGGTGTAGAGCCCGGTGTCTTCATCGCGCGACTTGATCCTGCCATAAAAAAACGCGCGATAAGCGTGCATGCTGTGTGCAGGAAGATTATCGGAGAAGGGTTAGGAAGCGTACCAAGCAAGATGCTGGGTCTTATCCACGCAGTACTTCACCAAGCAACGACCGTTAGCGGGGAAGACGCTGGTGTACCAGTTGGGCCCATCATGTTTTTTGCGACAGCGCAGGCTTTCTTTTCTCCTTAAGTTGGGGTCGAACTTACAGGCCACGCAGTGGTCCACAAGCAAGCAGCCGTCGGCATCTACGCCGTCACGGATGCGGTTTTCGACTTTTGCGATATACATTTCGGCAGACTCAGCTGGGTCACGGGAAACGCTAGGCATTTTCACGAGAAAGAGGTAATAGGCAGACAGGCGCGAAAAAGTTATTTTTTATTTTCAAGCGTTGGGGCATACGTACTTGGGGCATGCCCGCAGCGCAGCGGGCATGCCCCAGCGCTGCGGGCATGCCCCAATCGATGTGTAGCGCAGAGTGTCGAGTTTCAGAGGTTTATGCGTTATCAACAGAAGTCGAGGCAAGATCGAATCTTGGAAGCGAGCAGGTACGATTTCGCCAGAAATCGCCGGCGAAACGAAAGCGACGACGCTTGCGTCACGCCTTGACGATGTGACTTCGCGATTTCGGGTCACGATGTCACGACCTGGTCATGACATCCTTCCCACCCAGTGTTCAGTAGGCTTTATCCTTCACATCAATCCTATAAGTGCGATCGCGCCCCTTGCCCTAGTTGCAAGAGAGTGCTCACTTGGGAACGTGAAGTTAAGGAGCCAGGGCACAAACTTCGTCTTACATAGGGTTGTAAACTTGACTATTGAGCATAGTGTTGCAAGTGTGATTTAACGAAGGATGTGCCTTGTAGGTTTGGGGAGTAGTACCGAAGTTCACTCGTTATTTATGGTGAAAACGAAGTCCTGGACCTCGTCCTGTTTAAGATATAAACGGTAAGGCGGTAAAGTATCCCAACCTTGTAAGGATCTCGGCAGGATCTCTCTGACTTTCAACTGTCCAGTTCTTGAGATTTGGCTTGGATGTTCAAAACTGAAGTGGAAAGGAACAAAGAATAAGGGGTCGTTGCCGCCGACCGAGTCACTTCATACCTGTATGTATCTCACCATCGTGAACGTGTTCAAGAATTTAACCGCTTACATATATATCTGTGTGACTTCTCTTGATATAGCACGACCTTGAAATACTTTGGTTTCATCATCGATTTCTAACTTATAAGAAACATATATTTTCAGTATCTAATAACTCGATATATGAGTACAACTTTGTACCATATTGTATATCATTGTAGGAACGATATATTTTCGGTTCGCACCTTATCTGATACACGCTTGTCGCGGAGTGACGATACTGTATATCAAAACTTAAAATAAGATGGATCCTTTCCGAATGAAACCCGACATATGAAAAGTACATTTATACACGAACATCGGTATATATTGTATGTCATTGTAGGAACTATAATATGTGGATATATAGTAACCATAAATAAGAGGGGTTCTTGACCGTGAATAACTTTTGAGTCACGAGGTCTTTTCGAATGAAACTTTGCATACATAAAGGTCTTTTATAGACGAACACAACGATATATTGTTTGTTGTGATAGGATAAGTGAAACCCAAAATCTGATACCCATTTCTTGTGGCTATATACGACCGTAAATAATAGGGTTTCTTGACCGTGAATAACGTTTGAGTCGCGAGGTCTTTCCGGCTGAAACTGTGCATACATATTGTTATTTCGTAGACGAACACAACGATACATTGTTTATTGTGACGGGATAAGTGAAACCCAAAATCCGATACCCATTTCTTGTCGCAATATACTAACCGCAAATAATAGGGTTTCTTGACCGTGACGATTAACTTTTGAGTCATGAGGTCTTTCCGGCTGAAACTTTGCATACATATTGTTATTTCGCAGACGAACACAACGATATATTGGTTGTTGTGATAGGATAAGTGAAACCCAAAATCGGATACCCACATCTTGTGGTTTATATACGAACCGTAAATAATAGGGTTTCTTGACCGTGAACAACTTTTGAGTCACGAGGTCTTTCCGGCTGAAACTTTGCATACATATTGTTATTTCATAGACGAACACAACGATATATTGTTTGGTGTGGTAGGATAAGTGAAACCCAAAATCTGATACCCATTTCTTGTGCCTATATGATAACATATAGAGAGCATATTTTTAATTGGCTAACATTGTTCGACTCGCGCAACCTTTCCGGGCAAAGTCTTGGTATATCAATATAACTTTCCTAGACGAACATTTTGGTACCTTATTTCTTGTCAAAGGCGCAATATATGAGATATGCCGCCATTTTTTGTGGAATTACGAGTTCGGTTTGCGGAAACCGCGCACGGTTATCGAAACTTGAAATACTTGTCTAGTTTTATCTATAAATACTTCATAGACGAATGACAGCATATCGATCATATGTTTTCACAAGAACTATGTGACTTCGATTGCGGAAACCATATAAAGCATATACGACGATATTACGCGACACAATTGTCGCGGAGTGTAGACACGCGCACTTCAATCACAACGTTTGAAATAATACGGACTCATCGTTCCGCATGAAACCCGGCATATGAATATCGGTATGAAACCAAACATATATCGGCCATATATATTGGATTTGTTTTTCATTTCACGTCCACACCTCGCGGGAAAAGCCTCGAGTCGATTCCCATTACGAGATATTTGTTTATTTATTTATTTAGTCAATGATATCACCTTAAGAGACATGTTTCCGAGATAAACTTTGAGAAGTGAGGGCCAGGGCCTAATCCCATACGACCTTGATAAGATGTGCTCGTCTGAAAAAAAAAGAGGAAAGAAAAACAATGCAAAAAATTACTGGAATGGAACTGGAACTACTATCGTATGTCGCGAGAAGCTTTCATATTTAATAAGACGATCATCGAAATCGATATCGATACTGCATACTCATACTCAATACTGATACTCGATACAGTGATGACACGTCCGATGTCGCTGTCGATGTCGTGATGGTGATCGCTCGAGGTTGGCGATCTAGGAGCTTGGAGCTATGACGCGTGACGAGTTACGTTCCATATCGCGCGGCCGCGGCAGCGGCATCGGCAACTACTCGTCGCATCCCGTCACATGTTGTCACGCACAGCCTCGAGCCCGATCGTGATCTGATGAGACAACGGACGCTACTCTAGGAGCTCTATTGCGCAACGTGCGCAACGTGCATGACCGTCAGGTCAACATATTTTATCAGGAAACTCCCAACCTCAAAGAAGCCCGGCGGCTGATCGGTGCACTGCACAGCAGTGCAGTCTCTCCCGTCAGGCTTCTTTTCGTTTTCGTGTTGTTTTTGTGGAATATAATATATGGTAATTTACTCAGCAGACGTATGTATGTTACAGGTTGGGCGTACTTGAACGGTACTCAATTCCACCACGTACGAACCCTGCTGCAATTTAAAAGGTGACTTCTTGAATTCTGGCCCCCTACCCTTTTCTCCTGCAGCCCATCGACGGGAATCTGTTTTGTGTACGCTGTGTGCGCATACCAGTTTCACGGGTGCATTCAGTTTTCGTCATTTCTGCTCCGATGGGACATCAGCCCCTTCGGCGCAGTGCGCCGAAGGAATTGTCATGTGTTCCACTTGTTCCACTAACCATTCGGCGCCCGCGTTTTGTTTCAGGTACCCGAAGGGAATTTTCAACGCACAGAAGAAGTAGAGCACAGAACGCCGCGTTCCGGATGCCGCGTTCCGGATAGATCGCTTAGCTAGATCACTGCTGTTACCTGTCATTTTTGTGAACTTGAAGTGAACGTAGATATAATTTTTTGTAATGTTATTTATTAGTATTCAAAATTCGTAACTTGATTTGAATAGAACTTGCTCTGACTGCTCCCCTTCCGTGCATGCTCGCACCTTTGTAGAGTGTTGTTATGCATACAGCTAACAATATGCTGTTATGAATACATATGCTGTATGAATACAGCATATTCAGCGCTGTAACATGTAGTACCACCATGCGATCGCGTGGTCGTGGCATACATCCACGATCGTTTTTTGAAGTAATAAAATACATATACACCCAGCGAATACCCACAAATATGCTTGAAGTGCATTGATACTGCACGATTATATATCGTGTCATTCACCCGCATACTGATGTATACCGTAAGTATGCAGCAGTTTTACAGGATATGTAAGCTGCTGCATACTTACAGGGTATGTAAGTTGCTGCATACTTACGGGATTTGGAGTTACAGTTAGCATAATGACGGGAGGTGAATATTTCTAATAAATATGCAACGGTTGCATACTTATGGATGATAGATGGAGGGTGCATATTTCCCACATATATACCGAATGTATCTTAACTTTGACAAATCTACACAAGTCGCATTCTCCTATCAAAGTATACAACTTGGAGTTATAGTTAGCATACTTACGGAAGATGTCAAAAAGCCAAATCTCTACGTAGGTTATGCGGGTCGAAAAAACCCGGATGATATATATATCAGTTATCGTTTCTATCACTGTGTTCTGAGTTAGTGTCGGAGATATACCCGTGGTATATCGGTAGGTCGTGGACCCATCCAGGTTATTTACACTTCATTGTTTAGCCATGAGTGGCTAAACACCACCGCTTGAGTAGGTGGTGCGCCCCATGGGTGCGGCGTCGGTTTCCGGCGTGGGAGGTCTGATGTGTTGATTCAGCTTTTGGCCGCGCGTTGCGGCTGACGGGCGACGCATCTCTTTGTTACGGTGAGGCCACTCCTCGGAGCCGATTGTCTGGATTGATCACCCCGACACCGAGCAGAACCGCGATACTAGTTGACGCCGACATCGATTTTTCCGTCTTTCCACAGACTCGCGTATGGCCATCCTGATTCGTTCCTGGAATTCGACCTCCGCTATTTTACGACCGGCCCGCACCCCGCCTAGCACCACCCTACTCTATAGGTATTTTCATCGTGGAAACGAGACACAAAACTAGACGCAGGCTTATGAAGGAGTCCTACTTGGATTCGTCCATTAGGCTTTTGGATGCCGTACGCGACTCTCCGACGTGACGCACGCCGCCCGTGCCTCTGCCTCCTCCGCGGTTTGAGCAGGAGACAGACGATGTCCGAGTTGCACGTGAGAGATATGAGTCGGCCAAAGACATTGTGGCCGCCATCTACTCCAAGGGGCGACATCGCAAATGGGCTAAGGCCATCCGCCAGCACCAGCTTGGCGGTGATTATTTTATCAATGACGGCACGGACGTCTCCAAGCTGGCCAAGGTCATCGTTGCCATCAAGTCCGAGATCTCCACGGCTGGACTGAACTGCGCCGTCTTTGACCTCGACCACCCTACCCATGGTGTGCAGCGCGTTCTCAACGAGCTTCTCTACGACACGCTCACGTACATCATCGAGCCCGACTCAGTGGCTTACGGGTACCTGCTTGGCACCGACTCTGCGACGGACTGGGATGGCCGACGGGCTTTGGTCGACTTGATCAAAGGTTGTGTACCCCCTGCTGTTCGACGGAAGCACCAGGCGGAGCATTCCGCATTGAGGTACCCCGCCCGCGTCGACCCACGGCCGCTTCTGGTTATGGAGCAGCGTCTGGTTCGCGAGAACCGCGCTGAAGATTGGACCCCCACAGCTGCTACGCGCAAGGCGCAGCTGTGGGAGAGCCTTGACCCCGTCTTTTATGCGGCGGTCAAGGTCAAATACCCGCGCTTGCAGGACTTGGCGCATGTTTCCTTGGCGGAGCTGTCTGATCGTGTTTCGTCTATCTACGTTTCCTGGGAGCAGTACGCAGGCGGTGCCCCTGGAACCGCTGCAGCGGTGGGGGTACCTGGCGACGAGAAGTCCGACCGCGACGACATCCTTGGGAGGCTCTTTGCGAAGCTTGAGAAGATCGAAAGCTTCATCAAGACGCAAAGGCTTGGAGGTGCGCTGGCCGTTCTGCCCAAACGAAGCCGCAAGGGCCTTGGCGGTTTTTGTGTTGGGGTGGGCTCCGACCCTCGCGTCGGGTTTAATCCCGGCGCGAAGAAGACCATCCCCAAGTGTCCACGGTGCGCCACGGCGGGGGATGGGCACACGTACCACTCGTGGGCGGACTGCCCCTTGGGTGGGAAGAAGCACCCGGCTAACACCACGGCGGCTTACTGCCAGCCGGTGGACGAGTGCACGGGGTAGCATAATCATTCAGGAATAGAAAAGTGCTAAATGGGGAATATAATTTATGACCATTTTTGGGGAATATATCATATGGCACATGCCATCTATCGTTTGTACTATGAACTATCACTAGGTACCGCGGAGGTACACGCGCAAGCGGTTCAGCGTGTGCAATATTTTGCGTCTGGCACACCCCTTTCTTCTAAACAATTTATTGCATGTAGCATGACGCATAATATTTTTCCCACAATTCGATTCTAAAGTGTTTGTATTCATTAGGTGAATATATTCATTAGGTGAATATATTCATTAGGTGAATACCTTTCGTTTGAGCGATTGGTCCCATCCGCAACCGCATCAGCTTAGCATTCAGTCGCGACTGTAAGCTAAGTTGGTGCGGTGTGAGATGGTTTCAACCACTTGCGGCTTTGCATAATAGGGGTTTTCGTGAGAATCTTCTCACGAAACTTGGCAGTGATTTTGTTTATAGCAATATCAGTGCGCCCTCAAGAGCATATGGCAAGTCGTTGAGTATATTAAAGACGGCCGCGTGCTGGCATGATGCCTTTTGGGTTTGAAACCCAAACCCAAACATGCCAAACAGCGAAGGGCTTCCCGTGAGTTCCAGCGCACGTAACTTTGCAAAATATATTGATAAGATGTATATATTTCACATTTCTGAAGTGCAAGGTTTGCGATAGCTTGTGCGCGAAGTTAACATATTATTTCTTTGACCCAGATTTATGAGTTTGAATATCACGCTAAAATCTGTGTCAAAGAAATAGTTATACCATTTTGCGCACAGACTTTCTTAGACCTTGTGCTTCGAATATATCAAAGATAAATATCTTGGCAATATTTCTACGCAGTTACGTGCGCTAGAACGCACGGGAAGCCGTTTGCTGTTTAGCATGTATTGGGTTTGGAACCATTCGAACCCAAGCCCAATAAATCTGCCAAAGAAATAAATTGATGGTTTTGCCAACAAGTTATCTCAGGCCTTGAGCTTCTGAGAACTGAAAGATATATGTCTTGTAAATATTTGTGCATAGTTTCGCGCGCTATAACGCACGGGAATTACTTTTCAGTTTGGCATGTATTGGGTTTGGGTAAACTCGAACACAAACCCAATAAATCTGCCAAAGAAATAAATTGATGGCTTCGTGCACAAGGCTTTTGAGGCCTTGGGCCTTTGGCAATTAAAAGATATATATCTTATTTTTGCAAAGTTACGTGCGCTGAAACTCACGGGAAGCCCTTTGCTGTTTGGCATGTTTGGGTTTGGGTTTGCATGTACCCAAACCCATGATGTGCAGCACGCGTTTTGCGCATAGCTTACATCAGAGGTTGTGCGTTTGAGGGTGCACCAATATTGCTGTTAGCAATACGTTTGCCAAGTATCGTGCGCTAGAACGCACGAGAACCCCTCCGCTGTTTGAGTTTTTATGCGATGTGCATGAAAGTTATAAGGACCTATAAGCTTAGCTCGCAGTCGCGACTGCAAACTGAGCTGACGGCCACGGATCGGCTCAATCAAAAGCTCAAAAAATTCCTAGGAGTCGAAATGATATATCTATGTGCGTTACGAACGTTGGAAAATGTTTTCTTAATCTAATTTACTCGCAAACAGTGTGGGGTATACGTGCAGTGAAGCCTTAATTTAATATTTACGACCGTGAATTTAATATTCACGGCCGTGAATTCCAGATTCGGGACGGGGCGTAAACCGTACGTTTATGTGAGAACTGAAGTCGGCTTGGTTGCAAAGACCTGTCTAGTATTTTCTCTAAGTATTTTCAGACGTGTTCCCAAAGTGACCAAAAACCGAACGATCGGCGATCAAACAGTTTTTGGTCACTTTGGGAGTGAGATCGTGAGTTTAGGCTCGGTGACAACACGCGAGACAACACTAAGTATTTTCAGACGTGTTCCCAAAGTGACAAAAAATCGAACGATCGGCGATCGAACGGTTTTTTGTCACTTTGGGAGTGAGATCGTGAGTTTAGGCTTGGTGACAACACGCGAGACAACACTAAGGTTAAGTATTACAGTCTGAAAATACTTAGAGAACTAGAACACGTCTGAAAATACTTAGAGAAAATACTTACAGTCTGATTTGTTAAATATGCAATTTTAACTAAAGGCGGAAGGCTTTCTCTCCGGGAGTGTGCCCCTGTCCAGCGAAATAAAGATCTCTAAGATTGTACACTAATCTGAGTAATCTTTAGCTTCAAAATATTATCACATATCCCTACTTAGTATGTGGGTACCCGTTTCGCAAAGAATGTAAACCCATAGCGCAGCTATTGCGGGTTTCAAATTCCTTAAATTCCACCCGCTTCCGCCAAATGAACGCGTCAGCCCACAACGAGATGTGTGGTTGACCGTTCAGTCTGTGCAATTTATATAGGGAAAACAACGCATACGAAATACTATTTTTGCTAACGCTTCCCTCATCCGTTGCCCAGGCTCTCTTGCAAACGAGCGCGCGAATGAGGGAAGGAACGCCTAGCGGAAACGTGGACGCGGTTGACATCCGCGTTTCCGCTAGAGGTGAAATTGCACTGCCAAACGGTCAGTATGTGTTTATTAATATATGCTTATATGATATGCGTGATATGTTCATGCTGTGCAGGATGCGTCCCTGTTGGGTGTGAGTCGAGTTGGCTGGCTCGAATCACGCCCATTATCCCCCCTCACAAGAACCGTCCAGCATCCTAGATTCCAAACGGATCTTGCTTCCAACCCTTTCTAATAATAGCAGAATTGCCTGCACACTCGGTATCGTGGTCAGGAACTCGCGTAGAATTACGTATCTGGTTCAATGAAAGCCACGTACCTGGTTCACTGAAGGCATGTAGCACGGCTAGGTGGACGGGCTTGCACTATAAATTGCATAATCAATGAAAATGGCATTAAGAAGTCGCAAGAAGTTTCAAGAACATGTTAGAAGTTATAAGAAATCACCCGAAGGCAATATTTCACATTTTCGATAATTACTGTGGCCACACGGCTGCTATACAAGTCGCAGATGGGCCGCGGAGCAGAAAATGCATGTCTCGCGGGCGCGTGAGATATGCAAATGATACGGTGAAGTTATTAGAAGTTGTGCGAAGTGTTTAGAGGTCATCCCTAGGCAATGTGAAGCGAAATTTCACATCGGGTCGTATTCACGGGGTGTTGGGGAGCTAATTTCGTCTGTAAAAAGGGCTGCAACGCAGAAATTGCATATATTGCGGGTGCGTGAGATATGCAAATGATACGGAGAAGTTGTTAAAAGAGAAGTATTTAGAGGTCATACCTAGGCAACGAGAAGTGATATTTCACATCGGGTCACATTCACGGGGCGTTGGGGAGCTAATTTCGTCTGTAAACTGACTGCAAAACAGAAAATGCATGTCTCGTGGGCGCGTGAGATATGCAAATGATACGGAGAAGTTATTAGAAGTTGTGAGAAGTATTTAGAGGTCATACCTAGGCAATGAGAAGCGAAATTTCACATCGGGTCATATTCACGGGGTGCTGGGGAGCTAATTTCGTCTATAAAAAGGGCTGCAAAGCAGAAATTGCATGTATTGCGGGTGCGTGAGATATGCAAATGATACGGAGAAGTTATTCGAAGTATGTACAAGTCATAACAATATACACCGCAACATAACAATATCTACAATATATACAATATATACATATACATAACACTAGAATCTCACAGAAGTGCCAACAACCGCTCATGCTCCCTCAGGGGTAGCATGTGCACATCCCCCCTCTTAACTAGGCGAACATCACATGCTAGTACGGCTTCACACGGGATTAAGCACTTCTTGCTAGTATCTAAGGTGTATGTATCTCGCACGTTTGGATCCGCCCACTCAAAGTATCTCCCCGAAATCACCGAGTCTCCAGGAGCAAATGGCTGTCTATAGTCATCACGGCGGATCCTCCCGCCGACCTCCGTGACACCAGACAGCGCCTTCACCAAGTAGTAGGCATGTGATGCGTCCGTAGGATCCTTCTTCACCGCCATGATGCTACCACGCCGCACGGCTACACTCACACCCGCCGCATACTCCTCCACCATGCCGCGAATCCTCACGGCGGCCGCGCCCGTAACCGGCCGCAACTCCACATCTCTCAACGCATCCACGTGGGACGTCTCCAAGCATCCCTCCGAGTCCGGAATGGAGCGCACACACTCCGCATAACAATGCACACAATAGCATGTACGCTCACGTACCATCAACTTCCCCTCGCCACCCCCCCCTTACAGAATGCAAGCGCTGCGTCCCATCCACCGCCTGGTATGCTGCACTAGCATTGTGATCCACTGCATGCAATCCTCCCGCCTCCTCGTGCAGTGCGTCCTCTGGTACCAAGTAAAAAAACCGTTGATTGAAGCTCGCTCTTGCCTTGGCGTAACTGCTATCAGCACGTCGGCTCAATCTCTCGCAACAGAACGCATGCAGGTCTGCAGCGCAATTGATGCGGGCATACCACTTGTCACCCTCTGATATGACCGCCACCGCCGCTGCGTGCTTGACATGCGCCCCCGCCCCATCCTGCTACCCCTTGGCATGCGCCGTCTCAAAGAAGTTCCGTTGGCAGGGTACACCTAATGACCACTCGTATTTGCTGTTCGCCACATCTGCAAACCCTGCCGCGCACGTATGTTGTCCCACACAGCCATCTGCCCACTCGTGGATAAACAAGGGCTTTGCGATCCCCCGCCCGATGAAGGAGTCTCTGATGATCAACTCCCGCATGTACTGAATGAAGCGGTGATCGTGCGTCCGGTCATCGCTCAGCAAGTACACGTAATCCTTCACCAGCACCGGGTTCTCCGCGGTTGATTCCACCCCATCCACGGCCATGCACGCACGTATCCACACCACACAGACCAATATGATCGCCTGCTTCACCACCCAATGCAGACTTTGCACTTCTCGAGGAATGTTCAATGAATGATTCTCCAAGAAGTCAAACAAGAACACCGCATGTCCCAGTGGCAAATCCCTCACGCACGTCTGAAATTGCCGCTGCTGGTGTAATGCCATGAAAGTGTGATATGCATATGGCCGCAGAAACGCGCAATCCCCACAGCCTTCCAACTTCTTCCACGCCCATGCCTCCGGTTGCCCTGCGGCCGCGCTATTCACTAAGAAGTTCCCCTTGCACTGACAGTTTGGCGAAGCCCCCGGCTCGTGCCCCAGCAACAGCCCCTGCAACTTGGCGATCAAGGCGGCCAGCTTCGTCTTCTTCTGCACAAACTGCAGTCGCCAATTCTCCTTACCATCCTCGTCCATCTGCCCTGTGCCGCAAGTCTCATAACAAGACCACTGCACTTGCGCCTCATGCTGCACCTCACTGTCACAAACTTTGAAGTTGGCCAAGCCGCCACACTTCTCGCACCTCTCTCTCAAGCACTCCATGGCATGCTTATCCCCCACCCGCGGACACAACAAGCCCTCGGCGAAAGTTGATGTCGACCTCCCCGCCTTTGCAATAGTGCAAACCATTCCCGTGTTCACCGCCGCCTTTCGCCTATAACACACTATTCGATGAAAATGACATTATCATATGTCATTTTTGGATTTATATATATTTCATAAAAATCAGGGTTTAGTGATATTTATGCGCGAAATAGGGATACATAAAGGCAACAAGCTAGAAAGGTGCAGTATGCGTACAATGAAAACACCGAAATATGCATACATGTATCATTCTTTATTCAAATGTTTACGAGCAGAGTACTTTTCACCCTAAACGAAGAGTCGCATTTTTTTTCTTTTTTCTTTTTTCACCCTAAACCGTCGAGGCATGACTGATACTATCAGTCAGGGCGGTCGACAAATCCTACTATTTTATTCATCACTCTCTTCGGCCTCTTCTACTTCTGCTTCGTCCTCCTCCGACTCAACAGTGGCTGCTTCCTTCCCCTTCCTCGTCGGTTCACTCTTCGTTTTGGGCTTCGTCTCGGCATCCTGATCGGGCTCGGCGTTGAAATTGGTCAGCCGTTGCTGCGCAGAGCTAACCATGTACTGGTCGTGGTCGAAGCCGATCGCGTTCATACCACACCTCATGGCGGCCATGGACGTCGAGCCGACGCCGCAGCAAGCGTCGAGAATCCAGTTGAGTGGATGGCCGTTATCATCCACCTTGCCCGGATTGTCACCGAGCATGTGGCACTGGATCAGCTCCATCAACAGTGCTAGGGGTTTCTGATGGTTATTCACGACTTTGCCGTCGCGTTTGTACATCTGGTGCACAACCGGGAAGCCGCGCAAAAGTGACGCGCGGCTCAGACGTTCATCGTCCCCAAAATCAAAGTTGAACATCCACTCCGGCTTTTTAGAAGACTCCCCCGCGGCATCGCTCTTTACATGGTACCCCAGGACGCCACATTCAACGTCATTGTAGCGTACGGACTTGTTGGGGGTTCATGTGCACGTTCTGCTTGTGCCAGAAGAACCGCTCCGCGCGGCCGGAGCAGTAATTGTCAATCACCTCCAGGAAATCGTTTTGTTGGACGAAACCGCAAAGGATAGCGACTGTCCATGCCGGGGCGGTGGTCTTGGCGTTGAAAGACTCCAGGAACGGTTGCACCTCCTCCTTGGTCGGATCGCGTCGGGAGTCTTCTCCTTGTCAATCAAGGGCGTAATTGCAGTCGATGATCGTCCCCGTGAAGGGCAGTCTCGGGATGTCCTTCAAATCGTCCATGCTGCCCTTGACGATCTTCCAACGAGGGAACATCGGCACGTCCGTCTGATGTGTGGGCTCGTCGCCCTCCAGGCCCACCTCTCCTGCAACCTTAGGCTCCGGCCCGTCGGTCCGCGCCTCCCGATAGAGTTTGATGTCGACTTTCACCTCGATATGTTGCAAGCCTAGGATGTGAGCCGCGCTTGGCGCCTGCGCTTCTTTGAGATTTGCCCGCGCGTTCTCGACGTAATTGAAGATCGCTAGCGGAACTTCCCCAGACCCCCCCGGCGCGCTCCCCCCTTTGCGGACTGTAAGCAGCCGATCAACGACTCGATTTTCTCTTGGGAGCTCCAGTAGGGGGTGAACTCCTCCTTGAATTCGTCCCAGGTTTGCAATCCCGCCGCGGACACCAAGTGCTTCTGCACCATGCGTTCCTTCTTGAACTGGCTTATCATATCGCCCCCCTCTTTTAGTGAGATCTCCTTGTCAATAATCGCGCGCAGATATGTGTCCACCTTGTCGAACTCCGCATCCCCCGCCAAGCCGCTCAAGTTAATCCAGAACGTCATACCCATGGATTTGGCATTGTGGAGAAACTGAGCTTCTTCCACCAAAATGCCCGCCCCTCTAGACGAGCCCGCTCCGTCCCCGCCTCCTCGTTGCACCTCGTCTTCCATCTGTAAGTAAAAAAAAACATTTTTAGCATGTCTTAAAATATAGAAAAGGATGCTTTGGGAGGGAGAACACTGTTTGAAGCAGAAGCAAAAAATAATTTACCTGTCGGTTGGAGGTGGCCTTTTGCCAGCTTTCTTGGAGGGTCCGCTAGCGGGCGAAGATGAGGCCTTGCGCTTTTTGGTCTTCGAAGCCAAAGGGTTTTTCATGCCCTTCAGGTCAAACCTTCTGTAAGCATTCATGATGCTAACGCAGAGGTCCCACGTCTGCGGCCGGAAATTGGCAACGGTCCAGTGCATGAAGTATGTGTTGATAAAGCTGCCGAACACGGAATGCTTGGACATCGCTACTTGCTTCACATGTATGCGTCTCCATCGACGGGGGAAGGTGAGACATTACGGGGTACCAACTTGTGACCCGATCGAGGTGAGCGTCGATGTCATCGTTCAGCACCGTCACCGTCAGCTCTACCTCAGGGAGGTCTCCCTCAGGGTTCTCAGGGTTCAACGCCTCCCGCTTCTCGGTGTGCTGGAATCCCTTGGGATATTTCACGGGATCCGGGATTGCAAATCCATGCTCTGATTCGAATGTCGCCATTTTTTCCACCAGCCCTCCGGCCTGGTACCGCCCAGGTTGATAAGGGATACCCCCTTCCGTGTCCTCGGGGACGCTGGCGACGAACTCGGAGATCAACGCTTCTCGGTAGACGGTGTACACGACCCCATGCTTTTCGAAAAGGGTCGAACGGAGCCCTTGCATGAACTGAGTGTTGTCTTTGCCTTTCTGCTTCTGATCGATCTGGTTCTGCATCTCGCCTAAGAACCGAATCGTGTCAGGCGTGAGACCGATGTAGATCTTGCTCTCGAAGGACTGGAAAGCTACCTCCAACGGGATTTCCTCGTGACACTCGTCGGTGGCTTGATAACAGTGCTGGTGCCCAAAAACCTTGCCTCTGTATTCTCCCTTCGGAGCTTTTTTCAGGGAGAATTCGGCACGGGTTTTGACATCGTCGATCGCAACGAGACCCGCATTGAAAGGGGCCAACGGGTTCTCCTTCCTGTCGGACTTGATCTCGTTCACCCAGCCCCTCTCTTGATCCCGGCAGGCCTCGTACCCCTTCGCGTGGTACAGGCATTCGATGGGGAGACGAAACACACTCCCTTGCTCCGCCGCCTCGTCTTTCGACATCGGATTCGGCCACCGGTGCTCCATCTCGATTTTCTTGCACAGCTCAGCTTTCTCCGCATATTCTAACTTTGCTGAATGCTCCACTTTCAGCTTAGCGTGCCACCCATGTGCAGCCTCCTCGGCTGCCTTCCTTGCCTCAGATGGGGTGGCCACTTGAGACATATCCACATTAGCGCCCGCTCTAGTATACGCTCTGGAGCCACCAGGTCCTTCAAGGGCGCGTTGGGCAGCAAGCTCCACTGCCGTTCTCCTGGCAGCCTGGGACAAGACGAAACTGTTCATTAGCTAATAAACGCCTTCCGCCCAGGGACAGGCTCAAGGCGCGCGTTTCGAGGCGGAAAGCGTTCATTAGCTAATGAACGCTCTCCGCCCCGGGACGGGCTCAAGGCGCGCGTTTCGAGGCGAAAAGCGTTCATTAGCGAATGAACGCTCTCCGCCCAGGAACAGGCTCAAGGCGCGCGTTTCGAGGCGGAAAGCGTTCATTAGCTAATGAACGCCTTCCGCCCCAGTTCAGGCTCAAGGCGCGCGTTTCGAGGCGGAAAGCGCTCATTAGCTAATGAACGCCTTCCGCCCCAGTTTAGGGTTAAGGCGCGCGTTTCGAGGCGGAAAGCGTTCATTAGCTAATGAACGCCTTCCGCCCCAGTTCAGGCTCAAGGCGCGCGTTTCGAGGCGGAAAGCGCCCATTAGCTAATGAACGCCTTCCGCCCCGGCGGTACAGGCTCAAGGCGCGAAAGGGACGTACCGTAGCCTGTACAACAGGTATTTCGCCACCACTGCCGAGGTCATCAATCCTTGGCTCTGGCCTCTTGCTTTGCCAGAAAGGAGCTGTAATCGACGTTTTCCACGCCGTGTTTACATAGCTCGCTAGAAAGAATTCCTTGCTTTTTCCTTCTACTTCTGCCCTACTTTTCAAATTTTGATAAGCCGAAAGCCGATTCGTGTGCCTTGGAAGGCTCAGGGCTTCCTCAAAGTTTGCGCTGTCCAGTTCGATTATAGTCAGCTTGTTGTTCCTAAGAATGACGAAATACAAAATTGGAGTCTGGCCTTCAATTATACTATACGCTACGCGTTTTCCCGATTGAAGGGTACCCTCTGTATTTACAGTCGTAGGGATGTTTTGGGGAAAATTGTAAAACATTTCTTCAGCCTCCTCTTGCGGGTCATCTGAGTGGATTATCAACTGCAAGGTGTCTGCAGGACTGTCGGTTTGAAGCGTTCTAACAATGCTCCACTTCTTGCGGAGATAGTCTTGGAAAACATAAATCCCTCTCAGTGCTTGAAATGTTTCTGCTGTCGCCATACTGAAATGAGAGAAATTGGCTGTCAACTGTGAAAGGGGTGTGTGTGAAGGAACTTTGAAAAAGTGATGTAACTTTAGCAAAATATTGTAAGTCATTTCTGTCGGCTAAAAATGACATGTCAAATATCGATGACAATTTTTTGTCAGAAATGACATTTGCTGTCGCTTCTTGATTCGGTCTGTTCAGATCAAGGATATGATTCGAAGATATCCTGGTGACATTTGCGCTGAAATCGAGAATCGATCGATCCAAAAAGATAGAAATTCTCTGTTGACTCGCAAGTCCATATCATTTTCAGAACGTAAAAAACGGCTTCATAAGCTAATAATGACGGCTAATTTTGACGAAAATATGTTTTCTATTCCTTTTGATGAGGGTTGCGAGATTATTTGCAAACCGTGCCCGATAATAGTTATTGAAGATTCTATGGAAATAGGGGCTGACTTCTTTGATCAGGAGCCAATTCCAAGCATAGCCCCGAGCGCAAACACGCAAATGGTCCTTTGGAACGCGCCTTTGACGTCTAGATCGGAAGTTAGCTCTAATTCTTCACGCGTTTCCGGGACACGCGCTTTGCGCGAAATTGACTTAAATGAGATAAAAAGCAGACTTGATACAGAATTTTCAGAGACAAGTTTAGACTTGCTTAATGGAGACACTCTTCGGTGTTTGAACGGTGAAGTAAACAAGCAGATTGTTGTGCGCAAACCGTACGAATCCGACATACGCAAGAAGAAATATGAAGGCGTAATTAGTATCAAGCAGCGACGTTTGCAGGCTGACAGTATATCAATGGCAGAAACCATTAAGTGCAATTGCAAGTCGCATTGCTGTCTATCTTTCTCATCGACAGATATTAAGTCTTTTCGCGAAAACATTTTCAGCATGTCGCAAAAAGATAGGAAGGAATACTTCGTGAAGGACTTGCTAAAAAATAGCTTTCGATCTGAAGATAAATTCGACTTCAAATACTTTTTGGCCAAGAAGCAGGTATGTTTATTTTTGAACTCGTTCATTAGCTAATGAACGGCCTCTGGCCAAGGCGCGACTCACGCATAGACACTTTGGCTGCGGGAACCGTTCATTAGCTAATGAACGGCCTCTGGCCAAGGCGCGACTCACACATAGACACTTTGGCTGCGGGAACCGTTCATTAGCTAATGAACGGCCTCTGGCCAAAGCGCGACTCACACATAGACACTTTGGCTGCGGGAACCGTTCATTAGCTAATGAACGGCCTCTGGCCAAAGCGCGACTAACACATAGACACTTTGGCTGCGGGAACCGTTCATTAGCTAATGAACGGCCTCTGGCCAAAGCGCGACTCACACATAGACACTTTGGCTGCGGGAACCGTTCATTAGCTAATGAACGGCCTCTGGCCAAGGCGCGACTCACACATAGACACTTTGGCTGCGGGAACCGTTCATTAGCTAATGAACGGCCTCTGGCCAAAGCTTGACTCACACATAGACACTTTGGCTGCGGGAACCGTTCAATATTAGCTAATGAACGGCCTCTTGCCAAAGCTTGACTCACACATAGACACTTTGGCTGCGGGAACCGTTCATGAGCTAACGAACGGCTTCTGGCTAAGGCGCGACTCACACATAGACACTTTGGCTGCGGGAACCGTTCATTAGCTAATGAACGGCCTCTGGCCAAAGCGCGACTCACACATAGACACTTTGGCTGCGGGAACCGTTCATTAGCTAATGAACGGCCGCTGGCCAAAGCGCGACTCACACATAGACACTTTGGCTGCGGGAACCGTTCATTAGCTAATGAACGGCCTCTGGCCAAAGCGCGACTCACACATAGACACTTTGGCTGCGGGAACCGTTCATTAGCTAATGAACGGCCGCTGGCCAAAGCGCGACTTACACATAGACACTTTGGCTGCGGGAACCGTTCATTAGCTAATGAACGGCCTCTGGCCAAAGCGAAATTTTTCTTGGACCTTGTGATAGATTGTGTAATATTGTTATCACAGGAATGTGGAATATTGTATCATAAATTTCTAAATTTACGATGTGTACACATTCGCGACATTGGTCGAGTTGGTACGGCGCTAGGCTATGAACCTCGCACTCGTGGGTTCGATTCCCACTAAGGGTGTAGGTTGCGCAGATTTAAGGCGTGGTTTGGAGAGTGCTGACGAGCACGCGACGGCCGTCCCGCCTGCAGACGTGCAGTGCTGGGGGTGTCTCCCAAGCGTCTTAGATCCAGCCAACCTATAAAAACCCTTATGCGTTTCCTTGGATAATTTGTTAATCATTTTTTAGTGACGGTGTCTTTTGTTTTGTAACAGGTGTGCTTTAAGTTCTACTATATGGCTTACGGCATCAGCTACGGGTATCTTCACGACTGTCGGACACGCGTGCTCGAGGGCCGACACACGTTTGTTCATGGATTGACGTACGAGGAGGACAACCACAAGATTTCCATGAAACGCGAGTCGGTCGTCGCATGGATCAAGAAATACGCCGACGAATACGGACAACCCCAACCTGACAAAGCCGAGATTCACCTTTCGGATGGTTTGACCATCGAAGAGCTGTGGGACGAGTACATCGAGGGCTTGCGTGAGAATGAGGAGAGCAAAAAGATCTCTCTTAGTTACTTCTACAAAGTATTTGACGAAGATTGCAGCTCTTGGCTCAAGATTCCATCGGTGAACCGATTTTACTCACTGCGATGTTTGCGCGTCCTTCAAGTTATTGAAGGAAGGCTTAACCAAATCTCAAAAAGGTGAAAATTCTTGAATAGCTTTGTGATGTGTTTATATGCTCATGTAATTTGTTCACTGACCCGAATTTGTGTATCTTGCACAGCGCAATACAACGGGCCTCTCAACAAACATCATGCAATCGCACGAGCGGAGCGCCAGAAGTTCTACAAACATGGTCGTAAAGCGAATATGACCAAGAGCATTGCCACGAACAAAACTTGGCATAAGTATGCCTCGGTGATCATCGATGGCATGGCGCAGTGGACCACCCGACTGCCACACTTTCGACGTATCCCTAAACATCTGGACTCTAAGGACTTCCTTGACGTGCACAACATGGGGAGCATGATCGAGAACGTGGGCCGCTTCATGGATTTCAACTACGCCAACTTCAACGACGATGCGAACTTCCTTGTCAACGTTTTGCACCGGGATATCCTCCGCATTCAAGAGCATCGACGCAACGGGGACGGGGAAAATTCATACCCGATGCCGGAAGTATTGTATGTACAGCTTGACAATGTGAGCACCAACAAGAGCAAGTTGATGTTGGCATACGCAGCTTGGCTGGTTCACACGGACGTCTTTCGCAAGGTGAAACTCAACTTTCTGTTGGTGGGACATACGCACGAGAACATTGACCAGATGTTTTCACGCTTCTCCGTGCGTCTACAACGCAAGCAAGCTTGGACGCTCGACGAGATGATAGAGGTCGCACAAGAATGCTTTACGGATGGTGTAACGTGCGAGCACACCGAGAAGATCTTCGACTTCAGCTCTTGGTTTGATGGTCACGTCATCGATTGCCACAATATTTTGGCACAGCAGGCTTTCAAGTTCAAGAAGAACGAGCACGGCGAAGTGGGCATGCAGTACAAACAGTATTCCATTTCACCCAAATGGTTACCCGAGACTCCTTTGCCAAAGCTTGTTTCTACACCCCCTGTCACGGGGCCTGGATACATCAAGCCGATTCCTTTTACCGAAGAAGGCATCGAAAAGCTTGAGCATACCTTACAGGCGTTGAATGACATTTTGGGCACAAAGCTCACGGACGTGCACGAAAGGTTTTGGCGCGAGGATGTCATCGAGAAACAGCGCCACCTAACTGCTGGTGGAGAATGTCAAGCGCCCGCGATACCCTTCCAGCATCCCGAGAAAATCGCCATCGAGCGCAATGCCACCTTGGTTCGACTGATAGAGGCGCCCGCGTTGGCGATAGAAGCTGCCGGGGCCGCCGCCGTCCCCGCTATACCGGTGCGCATCCAACGCCGAATTGATCGAGCGCCGATAGAAGTGTACAACGGTAAACGGAAACACCAAGGTCGAGCCCAAAAGCGAGCAGAGCAGTACGTGGACAACGCCCAGTGGGAGGTCACCTACGGCCAGATGACAGTCGACAGCTTTGCAGTGGCTCTCGCGGTGGAATCTGAAAACGACAAGTTCGCTTTCCGCGTACAACTGAGGCGAGGCGAATGGTCGGATCCGTTGTACTTGGTGAAGGTGGAGGCGCGCTATCCGTCAACTCAACAGGTGCTATATCGCTATTTCCAACCCAAAAAGCACACCGACACCAAGAAGAAGCACCTCGGCAAGCAGCTTGCGAGTCACCCAGGAGCTTTCGCAGCGCCACCGGGGCACCGACCGTCTACCGAGACTTTCGATACGAATGAAATAGTGCTGGCATGGAATGTGGATGCGAATGACCCCGAACGGAGTATACCGAACGAGCAATACCCCAAGCGTTCCAACGCGTTGATGTACACCAAGCATCGTGCAAGCCGTACGCACCAAGTTATCCTCGGCCAAGTTGCTCCCAACTGCCGCAGCCGCTACCCCCCCTCGTTAGACTAACGTTCGCACGTGTATTTCGTCGTGCTAAGCGTGATAACGCGTCCCTCAAATTCGCCACAACACAATTCTTCACCGTCTCCACGCGCCGTTCACCTAACGACACCAATGCCGCTTTGCACTCCTTGTGCACCTCCGAACTCAGGCCCGCCGGCGAGGGACTCGATATACGCCCTCACCGCACCCGCAATGCGGTGAGGGGTCCTCCCAAATGCAGTTCGCATCTTCTTGATCCACCAACCCTTATTCCCGCGCGTCAACTCCTCAAAACCTTCACTTACTTGCGGCAATTGACCTCAAGGACGTTCGTGCGTTTCCTCATCTCCACCTTGCAACTCGTCTGACATTTCCACATCGTCACAAACCTCCTCTGAGTGAGCGTGATTAACATCATATGATCACCTTGTCCTTTTGCTGATGTCCAGGCCTCGCACAACAAATCTATCTTCCCCACCACCCGGCAACTGCAAGTGCCCCAACTCCTGCAACTACTATAATTTGCGTATCATTATGGCAAAGTGAAAGTATTCATGTGTAATAATGAATAACTTATGTAGCACCTTGCATTCTTATTAACACATTCCCGCATACTCGATACGCATGTCACATGCCTGCGTCTGTACTTTCGACAAGCCAATCACCGTCCGGTATCGACGCGCCCGGCCCCCCAACATGCCCAATTATCCAATTTCGGTTGATGATGCATTCTAATAACTTCTCATAACTTGCAATGACTTCTAACATTGTGATTTCTAACAGTGTATATCTCACGCGCCCGCAACATATGCAATTTCTGCTTTGCAACCATTTTACAGACGAAATTAGCTCCCCCAGCACCCCGTGAAAATGACCCAATGTGAAATTTCGCTTCTCGTTGTCTAGGTATGACCTCTAAAATACTTCTCACCACGTCTAATAACTTCCCCGTATCATTCGCATATCTCACGCGCCCGCAATATATGCAATTTCTGCTTTGCAGCCATTTTACAGACGAAGCTAGCTCCCCAGCACCCCGTGAATATGACCCGATGTGAAATTTCACTTCTCATTGCCTACGGATGACCTCTAAATACTTCTCACCACGTCTAATAACTTCCCCGTATCATTTGCATATCTCACGCGCCCGCAAGATATGCAATGTATGTACGGCAGCCCATCCGCGACCTGTAAGCAGCCCTATGGCCACCACAATGATCAAAAATATGAAATATTGCCTCTAGATGATTTCTTTTAACCACTACTAAGTACTTCTTGAAACTTCTTGCGACTTCTAAATGTCATTTTCATCGATTATGCAATCCGGGCCCACCTAGCCGTGCTACATGCCTGAAAGCCCCTTATCTGGTTCAACGAAAGCCACGTATCTGGTTCAACGAAAGCCCTGTATCTAGTTCAATGAAAGCCCCGTATCTGGTTCAACGAAAACCCCGTATCTGGTTCAATGAAAGCCCCGTAATCTTGTTTGCGCAAAAAAAGTTGTTCCTAACACTCATTACGTAGTCAACTGTACAAGGGAGTGGAAAGCAAGGGCAACGCGCCTTTCATTTTTGATGGAGAATCTTTTACCGTGTCCTCTTTCTTGAATAGATGACAATAAAAGGCATATCATCAGTGTGATCAATAGTACAACGACACCCGCCGTTGTCGCAACTCGCAAGCAAGAAAGGCACACCCTGCTGTACTTTTCGGAGGCTTCCTCATGTTTGCAATAACCATGTCAACAGGTGGGGTGGGGGGAAAATAATTCAAAGGTGATATTACACGCATGTGCTTGTGACATATAATCTATTCCCCAAAAATGGACATAATTTCTATTCCCCATTTAGCACTTTTCTATTCCTCGATAACCATTTTTCCAGTGCACGGCGGAGGAGCTGCACACGCTGGCCCTGTGCTAGGTGTTCCAGGCGGATGCGGATGATGGGGCGGCAGCATTTGCGGCGGCTGTGGAGCAGCACGGTGCGCCCGCTGTGGCGAGGGCGGGCGCGACATCCGGTGGCGTGGACATCTCCGTCTACGGCTTCACCACTGCTGCGTCGGAGGCTTCTGGGGACGACGAGATGGACGTCCAGGAGGAGCTGCGAGACCTTCGCCACCAAATTGGTGAGGCAATCTCTATGGGACAGGTGTCTGTCTCGCCCGAGAAGTCGCCCTCTTTTGCGGGCGTCTCTGCGGAGTCGCGGCGTCCGATGATGCCGTTGGCTGGTGGTGCGCTCTCCGAGGCGGGCGGTGCCCCGCCTTCCTTCATGACACATGTGACGGTGCCGACGGAGGAATTCCCCGGCGGGGTGGACCTGCTGCCTCTGCGACATCCTGTGCCTACGGTCTCCGTCGGCGCACCGTTGTCTGCGGTTGCGTGCTCAATCCCGCAGGAGAAGGCATCATTCGTGGATCTCGAAGGGAAGTCTCGAGCTCCGTCCATTATTGAAGATTTATTCTCTGACACGGACGGGGAGGATTTTCCTCCCCCAATTTATGAGGCGCCATGCGTGCAGACATATTGCGGCGTTTCGGCGGTCCGCCCTCAACAGGTGGTGGGCTGCGGTGTTCCGCCCTTCGGCAACCATGCGCCCCTCGTTCAAACATTATGCTGGCGTGTTTTATTGGCCTGCTGTGTTTCGGCATTGCTGGGGCTGCGGCGGGGCTTGGCGACATGCGCACCGACGACGACGGCATCTCCGTCACCGAAGACCCGGTGATGTGTAAGGGGGCACTCTGAATTTACTCGGGGGTGAACAAGCTGCCCCCCGCGAGGCACGGCAGCAGGTGTTGCGGCTGTTTGCCGCAGCTGGTGGTGGCATGGCGGCTGCCGCGCCTGGTGGTGACTTGGCATCGGAGCATGGTGGTGTGACCACCTGGGATGTTCCTTAGTCATCTGGGTGCACACTGGTCAGGTGGTGACCTGGTGTGTGGCTCTTCTTTGACATGACAACAACAACTTCAATCTCTGACTACTACAAGTTCGTCAAAACTGCTTCACTGAGTGCATTTGTTTCTTCACACAAGCATCTTAACCTGGTATTGGCAGTCCACATAACCTGTTTGGCTGTGGCTGTTTGTTTTAGCTCGGGGTTTAGATCAGAATAGCACAGTAGGAAGTGTGGGCCAAGTGCCCTTAACTGTTCCTGCTGACCTGACATTTGTTAGCACTAGCTGACAGTTCCCGCTCTCATGTACGGAGGTGGTGTGCTGAGATCCGGGTATCTAGGACCCCAGGCAGCCCTGAAAGGCAGGCCCCTGACCCTCTGACTCCAATCCGTCCAGAAATAGTGACTGTGACAGCTGTGTCACTGGTCAGTAGTTTCCGACACGTGCCGTTCCGACCGTTCCGACCGAGCGAGGTTTTAGGTTTCTATCACTCAGTAATTACTTACTTATTTTATATATATCAGTTATCGTTTCTATCACTGTCGTGTTCTGAGTTAGTATATATCGGAGATATACCCGTAGTATATCGGTACTCTATGTATATACACTGCGGATTTTTACGGTCAAAATTTCTTCGAAAAATATGACCAAGTATATACGGGTCATGTGGATTCTTTGGAAAAAGTTGATAACTCGATAACAAATGTTATCAGCACTGTTTTGAATTAAATAGTTTGCTATATGTATCTTAAATATACCCGTGACTTAATGGGTTTGCTCGATTCCCAGTGGCGGAAAAGAAAACAAACAAAATATTTAATCAATTAAGCACACATGCCCTAACAAGGAATAAACAACAAGGCCATGATTACTTCGAATAGGATCGCATCATGCCAACAACAAACAACAATGACAAACTGGCAAAATAATGCTCGACCCGTCGAAATCGCTCTCACCGCACACCACCACACGCCGGCGGACTTGCTGGGACTGTAATAATGGGGGAGTCTGCAGCGTGTATCTTATGCAAATGCTGCCCTGTGACTTGTAACTGTGGGAAGACGACCCTGGGTGATATGGCCAAGATGCGCCGTTCGTTAGACAAGCGTCAACAGGCGTCAATCATAAGCTTCGGTATCAATCGCGATGTTCCAGCGGCCGGCAGTAATGAACAACGACCCTGTTGTGACTCGTTCCGAGACCAAGTTCTCCGCCGTTGAACCACAGCATTACTGTATTATTGTACAGTTTTGTCGGTTACAGTATCATTCTATGTGTGTCCTCTGCCATACCGTATGCAGCATGTACGGTGTCTCACGTAGCAACAAACCGTCGGCCTGAAAAGTGAAAATAATTATATTGTGTCAACAAAATGTGTTTTCTTCAAAAAATCCATTGAAAAATTGGTCACAGATCGACCCCCTACTATAAGAACAAAAAACTATTGAATCTATAATTGTTCTCGGCCCATCAACAAGATTCTGAGCCTACTTTATTGCATAATGTTTCAGCAATTAGAATCAATAATGTAGACACGGTATGCATTCGAATTAGTAGTGTTATGTTATACGCGTAGGAATAATAATAAAAAACCGAGATTCGGGAATAGAATCGTTCATATAATGTTTAGGAATAAGTATTTATACGTACCATTATTTAATTATCTATACAACTTTTTTAGAGAATCTTCAAAGGGAGACGACAGACGCATACGTAATACTCGTACAGTACAAATGCTTCCAAATTCCCCATCCATGCACGTTTCGCTTTCCCCATAGCCATTCCCGGTCGTAGGCAGTCGCAAACACGCTGAATGTCACAGTCAACAGTGCCGTTCGTAAGTTATTAAATATGGAAATATAGGTGATCGCGTGCCGCCCCAACTTTGTGCGCTACTGCAGGCACGCCCCCCCTTGTGTGTTTAATAATCACATTACATGAAGTACTTTTTTTTTCAACTTTTGTAAGGAATATAAACGTCTTCACAAGGCGAATACCTTTTTTTTTGGCTCTTGATCGACCCCATCCGCAACCGCATCAGCTTCGTTTGCAGTCGCGACTGCAAGCTAAGTTGATGCGGTTCAAGATAGGGTCGACTAATTCACGGCAGCCGAGGGGTGTTCATGCGTTCTAGCGCAATAAACTTGGCAGATATATTCGTATCAATAATACGAATATATCTTGGAAGTTGCAGGTCATACCTTGTAGCATAAATCAATCAGTCGCATCTTGACCTGAGGCGTTTTGGGTTTGGGTTTTGATTTACCCAAACCCAAATCTCCCTTGCAGAATTGGAGTTGTCGTGCCTTCCAACTCACGAAACGTGGCAGATATATTCATATCAGTATTATGAATATATCCTGGAAATTGCAGGCCATACCTTGAAGCATACTTCAAACAGTCGCATCTTGACATGATGCGTTTCCGGTTTGGGTTTTGATTTACCCAAACCCAAAACTGCTTTGCAGAATTGCAGTTGTCGTGCACTCCAACTCACGAAACCTGGCATATATAATCATATCAGTATTACGAATATGTAATGGAAGTTGCAGGGCCTACCGTCAAGTATGCTTCAAACAGTCGCATCTTGACATGAGGCGTTTCCGGTTTGGGTTTTGATTACCCAAAACTGCCTTGCAGAATTGGAGTTCTCGTGCACTCCAACTCACGAAACGCGGCAGATATATTCATAACAGTATTGTGAATATATCCTGGAAGTTGCAGGGCCTGCCGTCAAGTATGCTTCAAACAGTCGCATCTTGACAAGAGGCGTTTTGGGTTTGGATTTATCCTCTTGTCAATATGTGACCGTTTCGAGCGTACTCGACGGCATGCCATGAAACTTACGGGATGGATTCATATTATTAATACGAATATATCTGCCAAGTTTCTTGCGCTAGAACGCACGAACACCCCTCGGCTGCCGTGAATTAGTCGACCCTATCTTGAACCGCATCAACTTAGCTTGCAGTCGCGACTGCAAACGAAGCTGATGCGGCTGCGGATGGGGTGCCCGTCGATCAATAGCTCAAAACAAAGGTATTCGCCTTGTGAACACATGTATATTCGTTACGAACGTCAAAAAATCTATACTTCAGTTAATGTGATTAAAATCACAAGGGGGTGTGCCTGCAGTAGCGCAACAAAGTTGGGGCGGGCAAGCCATAACTTGCATTTCCATACTTAATAACTTACAAGCGGCACTGGTTCCCCTCGACAGCGGTTCGTTCACACCCTTTATGAACATCGCCCGGCCAGAGTTGACGAGTCCATGACAGGCTACTTATGACACTTCGATTTACTTGTGGAAGTCGGATTCCGACTCCCACCATCACCCCAGTTCACCAGTACAGAGTGTCACAACTCTTCGTGCACGGTATGTATTACATTATGCCGTAATCGCACTATTCCCACAAAATCAATGATCGATTTTATTCCAGAATCTCGGTTTTTTATTCCCCCGGAAATACCATGCCCAGCAGAGACGCATACTGTACAGCATGATAATTTCACGCATATCATACCATAAGCATAGGAAACACATTCTGAGCATCTCACAGTGGACTGTCACCTCTAGCGGAAACACGGATGTCAACCGCGTCCACGTTTCCGCCAGGATTTCCTCCCGCAAACGTGCTCTCGCTTGCAAACGAGCATGCGCGTCGGGTAAGGGTAGCACTAGCAAAAAAGTAATTCATACGTGTTGTCTCGTTCTAAAATAAATTGTACGGACTGGACGCTCCACCACACATCTCGCTTTGGGTTGACGCGTTATTTTGGGTATAGTGCGCAGAATTCCAGGATTTCGAAACCTTCAATAGCAGTTGCGACATAGGTTATCATTGTACGCAAACTAGGTAACCACATACTCAGTAGTAGGAATGGGTGAGTCCAATCTCTCTCTATCTCTCTCTCTCTCCCTCCCTCCTCCCCTCCCTCTCTCTCTCTCTCTCGCGTTCATATCGTCTTCCTACAGAGATCCATCGTTCCCAAACTGTCATCGAATTTCGCGTGCATATGAACATGATGACACATGATGGCACATGATGACACATGATGGCACATGTCTCACTATGCTGGTCAATCTATTATCATCGCCACACGTGTTTTACATCACTGCACTCGTGCTATCATGTACTTGGCATTGTTCCGAACCGTCGTATTTCGATGTCAGTATCTTGCGTCATATCGGCATGGTTGCTGTCATTATGTCGTGTCGTTATCATATTCTCAGCGGTCGTACTTCTTGCCCTCTGTATATTGCCAGCGGTCGCACAGCCAGTCTGGGGTATCTTTAATCGGGTGAATGGGAATTCTGAGCATCACATGGCTAAAGTCGGCGCGAAAATTTCATAAATTGTCATTTACGTCTTTTATTTGCCTTTTCGTTTCCCTGAAATTACCTTGCGTATTCCGTCCCTTGGCCAATTTACTCCCATCTATCTTGCTGGATTTGGCACAGTGCCACCTGAAACTGTCACCTGCCTCTGTCATCCTAAAGTAGTCTGGGTGGCCGTCACTCGTAGGCCGAAACATAATACCTGAACTTAAAGTCAGGTATATGTTTATCGCTTTTAACTTGTCAAATTCGACCGTTCTGATATCAAAACCCTAACCTAGGGTACTGTATAACAGCATATATATATATATATATATATATATCGGCCCTGTATATCTAGCAGGTTTGGTTCGCACGATCGCTTTTACACTGCTTTCTTCACTACGAGTGGCTAAACGCCGACGCTTGGGATGGAGTGAGCGGTCGCTAGGGGAGCACGCACGGTTGAGTGGTATGGCCTAGGCAGCTTGGTTGATTGAGCGACTTCACGGACAGTGCACTTGGGCATTTTACGATTTGATTTTACGTTGGCTGGATTTCGCCGTACTTCGAGTCGATATCACACCGTTTGCGGTACCCGGGGATCCATTAGACCACACGACTTCATTGACTGCTTCGTCCTCGTCCGCAAGTTTACGCTCTCGACGGCCACCACCTCTTGGCCGCCACCAGGTGCCGCGACCGCTTCCCGCTCACAACCGCTTGCTCCACCCCTGTAGTCATTTCATCATGGTAGCCACTACCAGATCGACTTCGAGCGCTCCTCTACGGAGGAGAAACATAGCAACCATTTTCGACCAAGCTGCTGCCCGACATGCAGCCACTCCCGGGATTCCGACGGCTACTGTCAATCCGGCAGCGGAGACGTCCGCTGCGACGTTCGTAGCGGCTGTACACACTTTGATCCGCACCCGCGCCACGACGAGAAAGCTGCCAAGTTCGTCGCCAAGAAGTGTTTCGGTTTGAAGGACGAACGCTTCCATGGAGACGAGAAGAACGTGCACGTCATTTTTACCCGCATGGTAGCTGCTCTTCGCGAGGCCGATTCGTGGCCGAGGACGAGCAGCTGAGCGACCTCTTCGTGCTCGACGACGCCAGCATCAGGGTGAGGGCCGCGGAGAGCAACCAGCTCCTCTTCTCCACCCTAGAGCTGCTCGTACATCCTTCCAGTCCAGCTTCGGACTGGTTGGAAAGCTCCGCACACGGGACATTTCCCGCGGATGGGAAACGGGTTTTGCTCGAGTTCGCACGTTAACTGCTTCATGCCGACGCACCCTTTCAGAGGACGTCGGACTTGCTAGCGGTTACACTGGGCTACGGCATGGACCCCAACGAGGCCATCATGGACTTCAATGCCGCGCTCGCCGCCGCGAAACGCAAGAACACTCTGGACGAGGACGACGTCAAGGGGCAGTTCATCCAGGCCATGGACCGCGACTACTACAGTCCTGTGGTGTCACGACTCCTGCTGCACGACCAGCGGGTAGCGGAGACCCTCTTGGCCATTCAGCAATGGGCACGCGAGTGTCATGCGGCTCACGTGCGAGC
>LGRX02004460.1:0-16654 GCA_001247695.2 Cymbomonas tetramitiformis
CATGATGATGATGCGGATGATGGATACTCAAGGGGGGGTTTATTTTTTCCCCACCTGTACGTTCACGTACCCCCTATACACGATTATATAAACCTGGGCACCTCGCGCGATCGAGCCTGCCCACCATTGTCCTCACCGGCCGGTTTCGGTGGATCGTGTTGACGACAACTTTCAACGTACACTTGGAACCGACATACGGCGTTTTTCGTTTGTAATGAACATCATTTTATACACCATCTTCTGACTCAAGATGCATCGAATATACCCGAAATATAAATTATTTTAAACGATCTGGATTTAGCGAATTCTTGATCCGACTGCTTTCGTGGATGAAGATAATGATGGAGAAACACTTAAGCGCTTTACACTGTGAAAACCTAGTGCAGCAGGGTAGATGAATGAAGAGATTGATAACTCTTCGCGATATATTAGAAGCGAATAATGTTTAATATAAGGTATTATGAACGCTAGGAAGCATCCCCGCACAGATTCGGTGACTGGAAGCAGATCCCGGATCCCCCGCTTCGTGTGGCGGAAGCGGGAACCGGCATCCGCAAAACGGCATTCCCTTCGGTATCCTGCCGAAGGGAACGCTAAGAAATAGTAATAACAACGACTTAAACATATTTTCAACGCTGTATGTGTGCATCTGTGTTTCATTTGGTCATTTGGTTCACACGCTTCGAGCCCCGCGGCACATCCGGGATGGCGCTTCAGAACTAGCAGATTGATCTGCTGTTTCTTTGAGCGCAAAACGGCCAGAAGGGTTTCGTTTAAGCGAAACTTTTCTGCGTCTTTGAGAAACACTTTCGGAATATTTTTCATACATCTTATCCACTTTTGGATGCGCCATACTGCAAGGCGGATAATGCAGCGGATCAAAGCGAACCCTGAGCGATAAACGTACCCACCGTAGTGGAACGTTGACGATATGTTTTCGAGTGAAACTTGAAGTATATCGGAGAGAAAATTTTTAGTTTGAAAGATTCATCGGGAGGAAATCTTTCAATTTTCAAGCATGATGCGCCAAATTGAAAGGCGGGAACGAACTGGCAGGGACCCCTACCCTAGGGCTCTCGCTTGCAGGCGGGAATCCTGCGAACGAGATGAAACCCTTCCGATAGATCGAACCGCCGTGAAAAGTTGACCTTAGCACAGCTTTGACCGGAAGCGTACATGCACATTAAACGGCATTATGCACATTTAGTCGGTTTCGAGTTACCCACCTGTCAGAATACGGAATCTGATGGTGCAGATACAGTCTGACAAAATATTTACGGTCGCGATGTAGCCTTTTGGGTCATCATGACTGCGGCGATTACATCGAAAATTTTTGTATAAGATAAATAGTATATGGAGACAAAACGATGTACGACAGCAGGGTCGATGATAAAGGTCATGGTCAGCGCCCACAATTCATTCGTGCACGTTCATTCGCCTCGAAAGGCGAATACTGCTGAACTGCTGAATTGCTGTGGTACGTTTCTTGAGCGAGTATTTTGTGTTTACTTGGTTTCTTGTGTGAACTAACGATGCGGTTTGTGTGGAGCTCGTGCTGCAGGCTTAGAGATCAGACCGCGCCCTGAGATGTGGAGGGCTAAGTTGGCAAGTGCCAACCAAGTGTGGGATGAAACCCACCCACGTCGGACCCAATGCTGGACTTCGGGTTTAGGCTTAGTTATTATGGGCTCTGACTAGCCCCTAGCCTGACCCTGCTTCCGTCTCGTGTCCGTGACATCCTAGCACTGTACTGTACAGTAGTACAGTACAGTAGTACAGTCATCGTTTCACAGTCTGGGTTTCCGAGAGCATAAAGCTTCGGCCAGACACAAGTTATATGATTCAGTTTGTCTCCTAGCGAGCTTAGCCGGACAGCGTATCTGTCTTCCTCGCAGGTTATAGGCCGCACCGGCTTTCCGGTGGTTCTGATGATGGCACAGCGCCTTGCTGTTGCCATGTTCGGCTAAGTAGGACGTAGGAGGGGTTGAGCGCCCACTTGGTTGGTGGTGTATTGATCTTACGGTATGGCCTTTTAACATGGCAGTGATGGCGGCACACGTTGTGCCCGCCTTCGCTGCGCAGGAGATCAATTGATGACAGGTTGTTTTATTTTACGGCAGTATCGTCGCAGCGAGAGCGTTGATTCACTTCGTGCGCCACTAGCCCTGGCGAGGACGCTCCACACGTAGTGCGTTTTGGCCGCTCTTATCTTCCGCTTACGACCTGTAAATCCGATCCGTTCAGCTGAGGCTTCTACAAAACATCTGGCCGCTGTAAGCGTTCTTACACCATCTCCCTGTTTAGCTCAACCTTCTCCCCTGTCTCTCCATCATGGTTACCACAGCGAATAGAGTGACGCGGTCTCGCGTCCGTAGATTAGAAACGATTTTTGATGACGTTGGTGCGCAGCACGCTGCGACACCGCACACGCCGCAGCTGCCAGCTCCGACCACCGCAGCTGCAAAAGAGGTTCTTGAGAAATGCCAGCGGCTTGCTCGGGAAAATTTTGACAGAAAGGTTGCGAAGACCGTTGCCACTAAGATTCTTGGAGACAAGTCTGAGCGCTTCGCTGGGACCGAGGCAGACGCAGTCGACATTTTTTCACAATTAATGCATGAGTTGCGCACGCAGTTCGTGCTTCAGTCGCCGGCGTTTGCTCCCCTGTTTGACTTGGCTGACATGGCAGTTGAGGCTAGGCATGAGGCCAACGAGTTGCTGCTCTCGGCTCTTACCTTTCTGGCTCGACCTGGCTCGCCTGCCCGTGACTGGCTTGAGGCCTCTGGGTCCGACGTTCCTGGAGATGGCAAGCGCGCTGCCCTTGAGGTGGTGCGCATGCTCCAGGAGCGCTCGGAGCCCTTTGACTCTTTTGAGTTGCTGCTGGCGGTCCGCATCCCCAGCAGCAAAGATCCTGACCGTGGCATCCGCGAGTTCAATGGCCTGTTGAGGGACGTTCAGCGTTCCCACAACCTGCCAGAGGACGCGGTGAAGCGACAGTTTCTGAAGACTCTCGGCGATTCGTGGCTGTACCGTGATTTGGCTAATTCCCTGGCTCGAGCTGACCAGCGGCAGGGCGTGTCTCTTCTGACTATTCAGGCTCGTGTGCGGGAGCAGTTCCGCCACGGCCTGAAAGTCTCTGACGCCCCTGTCTCTGCTCTGTCGTTCGGCGATGGCGCGTCTGACCTGGCTGCGGCGTTGTCCAGTCTGCAGAAGCAGCTGGAGCGCATGCAACAGGACATCCGTGACCTGAAGCGGCAGAAGCGGGAAGGGCCACCGCCTGCGGGCAAGCACCTTCCCCGCTCTGCTGCCAAGCATCATCGTCCTGGTGTTCGGCCACTTGGCACCGCTCCTCCTGTCTCGTTTGACAAGAAGAGTGGTGCCTTCGTGCCCCACTGCAAGAATGCGGTGTGTGCACAAAGTGGTTTGAAGCACTGGCATGCTGAGTGCCCCAACGGCGGTCTTCACTCTGCCCACTATTGTGGTGCAGTTGAAGACTACGAGACTGACTGCCTGGCTGTTCGTTTCCAGCGTTTCTATGACGCGGGGGATGAGCACGCCTTCGAGTCACTCTGCACGATGGAGGGTCGCCCGGAGGTGGTCGAGCTGTCGGCGCATTCCTTTGTGCCGGCTGAGCCCACATCTCTGAGGCACTTTCAGGATGCGGCGGCTTCCGCTCAGGATGCGGCAGCTGACGATGACGGCATGGCTCAGTTTGGTCTGGCCACATTCCACTCGGGTGCACGGGGCTCGATTCCGCCACCGCCTGCGGTTCGGGATCCCTCTGCACTCGTGGCTGGTGGTGTGCCTACGGCTCATGACCCACCAGTGGCTGTCCCTGGCTCTCTCGGCTTGCCTGGCTCTGTCCCATCACTCCAGCTTGGCGACTCTGCACCGGCTCCGCTATTTGCTGGCATGAGGATTGAGACTTCTGACGTTGGCTCTGAAGGCTCTGACAATGACCAAGGCTCTGACAATGACTCTGACGGCGGGCATCAAGTGACTTTCGGCTCCTTCGGCACTCTTGAACATGACTCTGACGGGGGAGCATCGCCACTAGCAGCACCGGTGTACCGCCCGCGGGCTCCGCCCAGCTTTCTCCGGTGTGCGTTGATGGCATCGGTGTTTTGTTGCTCTCTACTGGCCAGTGCTACGGCGTCTCCGGTTGCCGTGGGCGGTGGTGACAGGGGCCTGGTTGAGCCCGGAGCCACCGTCCGTCGGTCTACTGGAGATCACTTTACTTCGGGTCCGCAGCTTGGCTCTCTGGACATCCGTGATTGGCCACCAGATGATGGGGGTTCAACGTCTCTTTCTCCGATGCTCGGACCGCCGTGGGATTCTACTTATCTCGGTTCTTCAGTTGCTTTACATTTTGCTGTGGATCCACCTTGCCCGTTTGGGTCTGGTGGTGCTCAATTTACAACAGACAGCTTGCAATTCACTTCAAGGTTCTTATTTGCTTTGCATCCGATCGCTGAACTCAGCTCTGCTGACCAGCCTCAAGGTGGCTGAGTTTCCTTCGATTGTCCTGGCAGCTTGATTAGCTTTAGCCCAGTAGTGGGATGACCGGGTCGAGACCCCGGCACCCAGCTAGAAGTGATCGGTTTCCACCGAGTTGCACGTAGGTGTTTGTTTATTATCTCGTGGCTGTATATCCTGTACCTGCCTTGCTAGGTCGTCACACCCACGGGTGGTGTGCTGGACTTCGGGTTTAGGCTTAGTTATTATGGGCTCTGACTAGCCCCTAGCCTGACCCTGCTTCCGTCTCGTGTCCGTGACATCCTAGCACTGTACTGTACAGTAGTACAGTACAGTAGTACAGTCATCGTTTCACTGTCTGGGTTTCCGAGAGCATAAAGCTTCGGCCAGACACAAGTTAGATGATTATCAGTTTGATTCCTAGCGAGCTTAGCCGGACAGCGTATCTGTCTTCCTCGCACCCAATGCATAAAACGCTTTGCAGCCGAGGGGTTTTCGTGCGTCAGAGCGCACGAAACTTGGCACTAATATTACTGACAGTAATATTAGTGCACCCTCTGAAGCGCAAGGTGGGCCGTTGAGTACCATCAGACTTACACGGAAAAAGAGAAATTAACACACCGCTTTTTTGCCACACTTAAAAAACCCCTAGGCAGATTCCCTGAGCCAGCCACGATCGAGAGCAGAAACTCCAAGCACGCACTCTCCACTTTGCCACTGGAGTACCCTTTTAAAAAGATTGGAGTAATCTGGATAACCAGGTCCGTAAATCCTCTTTCAACTCACTCCTTTCTTTCCATTACTTGTGTATGCTTGTCACGCTGTGAGGATTCATATAGCCAAATACCATTGGTAATAGGCATCTGTACAAACAGGTGCTCGGCATACATATGCAAGGACTGTACTGGTCGTGAAGCACTCAACCATTGTTCCAGAAATTGCCCTGCTAAGTACCGTAAGGCTGCTATGGCAAAGCGGTCTTACACAGCGGCTGTGGATAAATTTAAGACACCTACATACGGCGAAGACAAGCACGGCTGCTACCCCTGCGGAATCTACCAGCGGGATCTCAGCTCCGCGGAAAACTCACAGTGGTTACCGATACGGCAATCACCCGCCGGACTGCACTTGCTCGGCTTGCCGCATTACAGGTGAGGAAAATAAAACATCTGACTACCTTTACAACTGATGGACCCTGTGTCAACCTCCCTGTTTTTCTTATAAGACCACACACCTTCATATACTGTACTTACCTTCTCACTCACGAAGCATCTTACAGCATTCTAACATCTTAACTCAGGTAAGAAAAAAAGAGCAGCGGATCCCTCCTCAAGCAGTCCCGCACGGAAGCAGCACGAAGGTCAATCAAGGAGGAGGGAACTCACTGAGACAGCTACAGCCGAACCTCTGGCCTTGGCAAACAAGTTTCAACAGCTTCCGCCAGAACCAGACGAAGATATGGGTCAGAACTAAGCTGGTATGCCCTTCTCAATTTCTCATCACTGAGTTGTTAATCATAAGTTATTTTCACCCTTCAAACTTTTTGCGGATTGCTTTGACTCCTAATCAGTGTACAGGTTCTGAATTTCAACAGTACAACTCAAGAATCTCACAGCAAAAACATTGGCAGTCCATTGGCTTTTTCTTTTCATGATCTGCTGCCTGACAACGGGGAATCCTTACCTTACTTACCTGCCCTGTAAGATCCTACACACAAATATAACTACCACAAAGCATTTTGGAAACAATCCCACAGCAAATAATAGTGCTGTACCTACAGTCCTTTTTGGTGCTGACTTTACTGTCTTTTTTAGTGCTGACCGCTTAGCTTCAATTTATGCAGACCTCTTTTACAACAACCCCCCGTAAGCTAGGATTGACAGCATTCATGTGTGTTGGCTCAATATACCCTTCACTTACTCATCCTGTATGCCTGTAGCCTTCTCAGTACCTGGTGCAATTCAAAACATCTCTCTTCTTCTGAAGTGTCCTCCTACCAGAATTCTGCATATAACAATCTTGCACTCCAAACTTATCACAATTAGCATCTTCACTTGTATGTTTACAAAAACTGCCTATGAAAATCTGCCAGTAGCTAGCGACACAAAGATAGAGTTGTTGTTTCAAGCAGAACAAAACACCCTACAAAATAGGGATTATTCCAAAGGCTTGGACGGCACCATTCCGGGCGCCCGGAACCGTCCTGAAAATATTTGGTAAAATTCCAAGCCTTTGGAAACCGCCGGGAATTACAAGGTGAAGCTTTGGGTTTTTCCCTAGGAGTCCTATGGGGTTCCAAGCCGACGGTCCTACGGGGTTCCAAGGGGCTGGACCGAAATTTGTTAGTCCAATGGGTCCTGGTCGATTCCAAGCCGTTGGACCTATGTCCTCGGATTACGTATGACCGAAGTCGTCGGTCCAAGGCGGTTCCAACGGTTTGGAATTCATTTTAGACAATTCCAAGCCTTTGGAACTTTCCAGTCTGAGGTCGGCAGTCTGAAATCGGAGGTTCAACGGCTTGGAACCCCATTGGACCGGTCTCCGCGCAGCACGGGCGTGGTTTCAAAAGATTCCAAGCCTTTGGAACTTGCTAGTACGAGTAATGAAGCTCGAACCCGGAGGCTCAACGGCTTGGAACCCCATTGGACCGGTCTCAGCGCAGCACGTGCGAGGGTTTCAAAAGATTCCAAGCCCTTGGACCTTGTTAGTACGAGGAATGAAGCTCAAACCCGGAGGCTCAACGGCTTGGAACCCCATAGGATCGGTCTCTGCGCAGCACGGGCGTGGGTTTCAAAAGATTCCAAGCCCTTGGACCTTGTTAGTACGAGGAATGAAGCTCGAGCCCGGAGGCTCCACGGCTTGGAACCCCATAGGACCGGTCTCTGCGCAGCACGAGCGTGGGTTTCAAAAGATTCCAAGCCCTTGGAACCCCATAGGCCCAGTCTCTGGGCAACACGGGAGCGTGTTCCGAAATTCCAAGCCCTTGGAACTTCCCGATCTGAGAGCGGAACGCTATGAGCAAGTGCTTGACATATAGACTGATAATTCTCTGGACCGATCATTCTTGCTACGTGCAGTTCAAGACCGTCCAAGCCTTTGGAACGATTATGGAAGTGATATCTTATGGGGTCCAGGCTTAGTCCAATGGTTTGGAACCGCTTCGGAACTTGCGTTTGATGGATTCCAAGGCGCATCCAAGCCTTCGGAACCCCTTTGGAACTCCAGGTAAGTTAGTATTATCTGTACAATGCATGTTATATATTACAGTATTACAACTGGTAGGTTCTGACTTGGCAGCACGTGGAGCTCAACGAGACCGATACACTACCGCCTCGAGCGAGGCAATAAGTTAACTAATCTTCGTCATCAGAACTACTATCGCCGATGTCGCCGACAAAATCGACGTGGCGGTCAAGCACGACGGCAAGCACGTCTGTCCGATGTCGAATATTTAATGGAACCTTGTTACCGGTATACCGCGCAAGCCGCAAAGGCTTCCATGGGATGGGCGCCACGACCACTTGATTGTTGATGTCCTTCGCTTCGATGAATGCATCTTTGGTTTCCCATGGCATATCGGTGCGCAGGTAGATGTTTTGCGTGACCGCATCGGAAAGAGCAGCTTCGAGGGGAAACCATCTACACTTCACAAGAATATATGTGTCAGTGTGCACGACAAGCGTGACGACCTTCAGAATTTCGCCATACCTGCCATCAGAAGTGAAAGAATCATGAACACCTGCAAATCGAGATCTACAAGGACGCTTTGGTCCGGGCGTCCGGAACCGTGTGGCAGCATGGTTCCGGCCGCCCGGAACGTCTCGAACTTTTGAATATTTAAACAGATTTAATGAAACGTAGCTTGACCATGGTCCAAACGGCCGGAACCTACACTCCACTCTTATACAGACGTCTGGAACATGTATAGTTGGCATGTCTCACCTGTCCTGGTCGTCTTCTTGCTGCTTCTGTACATTCCAGACTTTAAAGACAGACTTGAAATATCGATGACAAGTAGCCTTGTTCATGTCCCTTTCCAGCGATCTGTAATTAAAATTGCGAACTTTGACGTAAGCATACTCTGTCCACATTCTCGGTGGTGCCAAGGCGTAACTCATTTCCATCTCCGTAAACGGAATGACTTCCCCTGTGACGGGGCTCTTGCGCCAGGTTTCAGGTTGATGAAGTATCGGCCTCGTCAAGTTTTGACCTGGGCCACTGCCCCTGCCGCGACGAGCCGCCAAGCGACGTCGGTTTTGTCTAATGTTCCTGCATGGTCCAAATGCCCGGAGGCCACGTTCCGGGCGCTTGGACGTTAGTTCCGGGCGAGGGGAACACCAATAAACTGCGTACGTGAATGATTAGTCAAAAAAAGCTTCGGTCAAGCAAACATGCATACCTCGTGTAATGGTCTTCAGCACGATTAAATTCTCTGACAATGTTCCCGTACCACTCCACGTTTGTAGCCAGCCAAGCTTGTATCTCCTTCTTATCATCTACGCACCGCAAAACGGAAATTTGTTAAACAATGCGTGCTTTTGACGATCTAATTCCAAACGCCCGGAACCAAACCGGAACCTGGGTCCCGGGCGCCCGGAAGGGTGTGGATGGAACGAGCCCTATTGGCTTGGGCTTTGTCTAATGAAAGGTCCAAGCATATTCCAACCGGTTGGACCCTGCTCAATGATACGTTTCCAAACCCCTGGACCGAAATTGGACGATATGCACTTAAGTCTGGACAGTACCTGGTGTCGAGTAGACAAGTTTGCCCTTCCTCTCGTTGCCGGTCGCCAACATCAGGGACACGGTGTTCTCGCTACGTGGTTGGCTAATGGTTGGTGGCGAACCATTCGCATGTAGCAACTGGTATAAGCCGCGTACCAGACTTACCATGCGTTTCAACTCCACCCCTTTCATCATGCTGGCGACAGGGTGCGAGCGAGTCCTGATGATCCGTCTCAGCTCGCCGAAGAAGCTCTCTGGAGCGAACATCCAAAGATCGGGAACTGGTCCTTCGTCACGCATCTGATCCGGAATATGAACGAGCTGGTGCGTTGCAATGACGAAAAGCTCAGGCGAGAGCTCAGCTTCCATGATGTCACGGACTTCCAATACCCTTGTCTTCAAGGCGTCCATGCCAGTTTTATGATGCTGAACCGCACGCCCAAAACGGAATAAATCAGTATAGCCTGAATGAATAGGTTCCGTGCTACCGGAACATTGATCCAATGTTGGTCCGGCCGCCCGGAATTGTGGTTCCAATCCGAAGCATATGAACATGAGCAACAACCATGAAGCAGGTCCGAACGTCCGGACTATGGCCTCCAAACGGTTCCAAGCGCCCGGAACATGGGGTAAGCAGTGTTTATACTCACATCGATATCAATGGTTCTGCTCACAATCTCGCGGACCACCGTCGTATATTTCCCAACGTAGGAAGCGAATTCCGGTTGTAGCACATGGCCATCATTGTTCATCCACGCGCTGACAATCGACATGAGTCCACTTGTGATAGCAACTACGCCATGATGTGCTTTCAACTTGCGTGGCGTAGTTTGCGTTCCCGCCTTGATTTGCAGAAACTTCCTCCCAATCGGCCCCGAATCTCGGGTAAACTTGAGCCCTCTTACCCATGGGATAATCTCCTTCAAGGCCTCCTTAGAAGGGGACCACGGAGAGGGTTTCACTACAAGAGATCGATCCCACACACACGCACACAACCTATCCTGGTTCAATACGAAACCTATACAATCTTAATTCATTCATGAAGAAACGTTCCGGGCGTTCGGAACCCACCCTCCAACGTGTGACAGGGGTGTGGATTATCTACATTCGTTCAGAAAATAGCATTCCGGGCGTTTGGAACCCGTTATCCAACGTGTGACAGGGGTGTGGACCATCTACATTCATTCAGGAAATAGCATTCCGGGCGTTTGGAACCCTTACACCACCGTCTATCAGGGGTTTGGACCATCATAATATTGGACAGCTGGTGTACTCACATCTCAGCCGTTCTGCTGGGCTCCGGTTGTCATTTTCATTCCTCCTTGGTATAGGAATAAGCCACGGCCTGTGCATCTGATAGAGGCCCTCGCAAAGTTTCGGCACTTTAAATTCCAGTCATCACCGAGAATCGCTGACATAATCCGGCAGGAGTTGTTGGACAAGATGTGCATGACGTCGAAAAGCAAGTCGCGTGGCAAATTAAACTTCACAATCTTGGTAAAAGCACTCGATCCTTTGATCCCACTCCGTGCCATTTTGTCCTTAATGACTTCCGGATGCATACCCGCTTCGATCATCCCGTCGTGCAGGTGCTGCAACTCCCTCACTTCTTTGTCCGTTCTCATCGCTGGCTCTTCACCTGCAAACATCATAAAAAACACGATACAGTTGAAAGAATATTGTGTAAAACCACGAGTACACAGGTCCGGCCGTGGGGTGCATGGGTTCCGGGCGTGTGGAATTACTAGCTTTGATCTCTCCATATTTTCCCTATAATGGTCCAACCGGCCGGAACCGGGGCTCCCGACGCCTGGAAGTACAGTCAGAAATATTTTGAAATCTGTCCAACCGTCCGAATACATACTAGGAAGAATGCAGCAGGGATCAGACTTACTTGGATTTTGTTGTAGCATCTGCGCGTAAATCGTCTTCTGCATGCAAGACTCTGCCTTTGTTGTCCCGACAATCCAACATTTGGAACATCCCATCCTCGCGTTTGTTCCATACACGTTCCCCGCTTCGGTCAATCCGACATAATCCTCGAGCACCTTGTACAACTTGACTCGAACGGTGAAAGGCTTGTTTTCGATAACGTCCCACACCCGGCAACCGTTCTTTTCGATGTCAATAATCTCGTCCACGAACTTGTGGTAGAAGAGTTGGGCATCTTTGGGTTTGCCATCAATAATGCCCCAAAGCACAATGAACTCGCTTTTGCCTCGAAGATGTGCAGGGTAATTCACCACTTGACAGGTTATAGGTGTCACAGATCCCAGTTTATCTTTGAATTTCTCGATGCCGTCCGCGCATAACACCACAGAGAGGTTGCGCTTGTCCTTGAAGAACTCCGGGTCCTCGAGCATGGTCCTCTGCCAGCTTCGTGAATCTACACCCGCACTAACATGTCTTAGTCCAACCGGTCGGATTAGGTATTCCACACGCTCGGACTATGCAAAGACAACAAAACAGGTTGTTGTAACATATCCATTACGACCAGACTCGTATTCCACACGGATGGAACGCCATTCCGGGCGCCCGGAACGTGCCATCCATGCAGATTTACTCGCAATTATCTTTGTTAATCTACATCCGCAAAATTCCAAACGGCCGGAACGACTAATCCACACGTTTGGACTATACCAAGACAACCAAAATGGGTGTAGTGACATATCCAAACGGCCGGACGCATGTTCCATCCGGGTGGAGGCATGGATCCGGGCGCCCGGAATAAGCAATCCATGCAGTCTAATTGACAGTGTTTACTCACCTAATATTCCAGTGCTTCTGACGATCGGCTCATCCAAGTCAACTTTCTCCCATGAACGTGCCATCTGGGCCTGCACCGGATCCATGAAAAGGGCCTCCGGTATCCTTGTCCACGGCCACCAGCGGAAAACGCACTTGGCCCTTCCGGGTTCCCACTTGCCATCGACCATTGATGGCTCCTTGAACCGGCCGTGGTTGCATTTCGGACACGTCGGTGCCTCTTCGGGAAGCAGATCTTTGAAAAGAAAATTGCACTTCTGGCACACATCCATCTCGTTGTACTTCATGAGGAAATCCTTGAAAAACCGCACGCACGCTTGGTAGGTATGAGGTAGTGCTACCTCGTCATCGGTCGAGATTGATTCATCGTCGACCTCCAAGCCGCATACTCGACGTCGCAGAATTTCCAGGATTGTGTCAAAGTACGCCTGGGTCGAGTTATGGTTGGAGTGGGCCTCAAGTAGATCCAGTATGAAGCGGTTTGCAAGGGTAGCCGATTTGTCATGCACATTTTCTCCCTCCTGCAATTTAGTCACACAGCATCTGATTGATTTTGGTCCAGAGGGGTTCCACACGTAAGGACGCACCGTTCCAATGACTTGGAATAGTGATATAGTGCAGTTTTCGGAAGGCATTCAATCTGTGCGTATTGAACTTACCATGATGAATTCCGGGTCCCTTGTTCGGTCGTTTTCACGTTGCTCGCGCGCATCACTTTCCTCCTCCTAGAATACGGCGGGCATCCACTCCCATCAACCCAGTAATCCTGAACTAATAAGATGCGATGTAAGAATCTGGCTTACAGTGATGGCTCTAAAGGTGTTCCAAAGGCTTGGACGATGCTTGGACTCTTCTTCGTGGGGGAATCCAAGGTTGTTGCAAAGGCTTGGACGGGGCTTGGATATTGTTAAACAATGGTTCCAACGGCTTGGACGGGATTTAGAACTCACCGAGTCGGACGATGCATACTCAATCGGGCTGAAGAAGTTTTCACGGATCTTTCGGAGCATCCGTTCGGCATGGTCATGAAGATATGTGTCATCCTCGTGTTCTTCCTCTTCGTCCGTCTCTGATGGTGGATCCGTCTCACCGTCATCATTCACACTTTCGGCACCGTCAAGAGAGTCGTTTTCTTCATGATCTCGGTCATTGGAGAGGCGTGCGACGGGCGGATGTAGGACCAAATGCCGCTTAATCTGTCTTTTGGAGTAGCAAAATCGGAGTCTGCATTGATCGCATGGGCATGGAGTGCCTTCCGCGTTCTCGTTTCGAGCTAGTCCACGCCTTTGCCTAGCCATTATTCCTGCGAATCCATGTAAGAAGTGTGAGTTGTCTGACCGGACTTGTAAGGTTTTCAGATGCATTCCGGGCGCCCGGACCCATGGTCCGGCGCGTGGGAACGTAGTTCCGGGCGGTCGGAATTAAATACCTTCAACATTCGGCAAAAGTCCGGTTTGTCACCTTTACATCGGGGTTTCTACGTTTTTAGGCACAATCCGGGCGCCCGGACAGGCCAGGGATTACGGTGTCCATCGGTTTGGAAAAGCCATCTTAAAAATCGACTAGGTCCACTTCTGGGGATTAATCCAGAGGCTTGGAAGTCCATTGGAATGGGACATTTGCTCCCACTTGAAAAATTCCATGCCTCTGGAATTCCAAAGTGAAGCATTGGAATCGCACAAAGTTATTTAGAACGTTTTGAGGATTGCAAAAATCACCTAAGGACCAATATTCCAACGGGTTGGCCCACTTAAACCAATGGCATGGAACTTTTTTGGTAAAAATCGACTAGGTCCACTTCTGGGGGTTTATCCAAGCCCTTGGAAGTCCATTGGAATGGGACATTTGCTCCCACTTGAGAAATTCCATGCCCCTGGAATTCCAAAGTGAAGCCTCTTATTTCAAAGCTTAACACTTGGCTGTTTTTTTGTGTAAAAAGCCCAAAAAACAAAATTTCGGAAAATTTTCTGTTTTTTTGAAAAGTGGACATATGTTTGGCCCCGATGTTTTTGATATGCAGCGACGTGAAAAATGCAGAAAATTTGTTTTCTACCGTCAATTATGCACATCTTACGGGAAATTTCTAAAAATAGAGCTGCGACGAATTCTGTAGAAGGATTTGCTCCAAAAAAGGAACAGTCCCGTGAACGTCGGCGTTTTTTTGCTATCGACCCGATCCCAGGGTGTGGAATTAACGAAGACCGTCAGATTTTTCTGGTAGTCAAAATGAAACATCTAAGGGTTCCTATAGTGCACATGCACAAGTAATCGGCTGGTAAATTAACGAAGACCGTTCGATTTTTTCCAGAAATCGAAACTCAAAATGGCTAAAGGTGATACAGTGAACAGGAGGGATGTGCGCACATCCCAGCTGTTCACCGTAAACCTTTAATGGGATTCGAACCCATGACCGCGAGCTCTGAAGAGCGACGGCTTACCATCTGGACTATCGATAAGTCAAGATGGAAAACACGGCAGCGATTGCAATGTCATACCCGTCGACGGAGGACAGAGGTGACAGCAGTCGCAGGTCCGCTCGAAATTCAAAATTTCGTAAAAGAGCGCGATAACGCGATCCAGTCGCTCGGACCAATGTACCAAGCCGCCGGACCTGCCTTGGAACAGATTTGCGGCCGTTGCGGCCGTTGTGCGTTAAAAGAGAGTCAAACTCTTTGCAGCACACCACCGTATTCAAGCCGTACCGCAGAAAACCCACACCGTAGAAAAATGACACGACTACTAAGGAGAAGCGATACAGTAGGAAGACCCCACCGCCAAAACAAACTGTAAAAAAAAAGCTGCTGGACAGGTCGCCGCGGCAATCTGCTTTGACCGATACGAAAGACTCCACCACCCGCGCTCTAATGGCAAGAATCGCGGAGATGGAGCAACGTCTCTCCTCTCATCCGCAGTCTTCAAACCCCCCCCGCCGCAGTAGTAATGCAGACAGCTGGCGGGGTTGCTGGCCCCACGCAAGACGACGACATCAACGACATGCGTTCGCATGGCCGGGACATTATCGAGAAGAGAATGGAGAAAGGCGACATACCGGTGGGAGCCACCTCCTCGCGATTAAAAAGCTCCTTAGTCCGCGATGTTATCGAGGAGATTCACGCGGTCACGCCGTCTGTCCCGAAACGCCAAGTGAGCATGTACCTGACCAGCCGCTTAGCGTATTTGAAAAATACCAAGGCCACAGAAGGACGCTGGAAACAGAAGTTCACCAAACAATATCCGGACGGGTACTTCGCGCGCCACGAAGGCCCCGCAAGGGGCTTCCGATTATTTGGAAGAGGCGAGTCCTTGATCACCGCTGCTGAGACCGAGGCGATCCTCAACTACCAGGAGACTGGGCGTCCGAAGTCGGGGCCGCTCTATGATGCCGTAAAATCTATCAATGGATGGACAAAGGAGTCCATCCCAGACGATGGAGAAGGCGAAGAAGCAGAGAAGAAAGCCAAGGTGGAGGAGCCCCCTCCGCAAAAGCAAAAGGTGTGTACCGCCGCTGGAACCGTGGTTCCAAACAACTGGAACTGTGAGTCCACGGGTTTCTTTAAGTAACTTTTATTTCACGCACGAGCACGGGCCTATTCCAAGCGTTTGGAACTATTTTGGAACCCCTTTGGAACTCCTTTGGAACCGTTTTTTTAAATATCGTCCAAGCCTTTGGAACCACCGTTCCACCCTTGACTGACATATTGTTGTGTCTTTCGTTTCGAATATACAGGAACCGTTGACCGAGAGCGAAGAAGATGGTAAGCTCACCAGCGGTCGCTTCGTCGAAATATTCCACGGTGCCCAGAAGGGGCACAAGTCGCGACCGCCAGCGGACACGGATTCCTTCACGAACATCTCAAAGTTTTGCATCGCGCGCGGTTTGTTAGACGTGGTGGGGGAGGGCCCAACGGGCATGGCAAGTCTTAAGGGACTTGTCGTGCCCAAGGACTGCGTGGAGGTAACCCTCTACGCAATAAAGGACGAAGAAGACTACATCTTCCGCATGCTCTCCCACCATGCGGAGGGCATCGAACTTTTAAAAAAGAAAATGGGCAAGGAGGCAAAGATCAAGGGCGAGGACCTCGCCCACGACGACTCCTCTATTGTCCCCGCCGTAAAAAACAAGCCCACTGTCTGGTTAGTCCCTACCCATTGTTTTACTATTTTCTTTTTACTTACGCGTATGTGTTGTTTTACGCAAACCACACCGTCCCAGGTTTGGACGGGCCGTTCCAAGCCCTTGGACTGACCGTTCCCGCCGTCTGTACTCCGCAGGATCCCCACAAAATATGTAAGAAACAGCACGGTGCAAACCGATAAGAACGTCGACTTCGGCAAGAAAAGGAAAGCTGCTGCTCCAGAAGGAAGCAGCAAGCAGCAAAAGAAAGAGGAGGAAGAGAAAAAGGGTGAGGAGGTCGTCGACGAAAAGGAGGGTGATGAGAAAGATGATGACGAGGATGAGGATGATGAAAAAGGGGATGAGGATGATGAGGAGGATGCGGCAGCATGACTGCTATTTTTGTCAGAATATAGAGCTTGTTAGATCCCAGACAATAGAGCAATAGAGAACCTTTACGATTCTTTGTGTAAATATTTCAAACAGCAATACATATCAATAGCACCTTTGTATTGCATATGCATAATAGCAAGCTCGTGGACCAATGGTTCCAAGCCCTTGATACCTGTTTGTATG